>BLSH010130800.1:503965-514784 GCA_018402905.1 Glandirana rugosa | reverse complement strand
TCACACATACATGACATATAGGAAGGGGAAGGAGAGGAGGGACTCACACATACATGACTTATAGGAAGGGGAAGAGAGGAGGGACTCACACATACATGACATACACTCAGGGAGGAGAGGAAGGGGAAGGATATACAGTACATACACACTCAGGGAGGAGAGGAAGGGGAAGGATATACAGTACATACACACTCAGGGAGGAGAGGAAGGATACACAGTACATACACACTCAGGAAGGAGAGGAAGGGGAAGAATATACAGTACATACACACTCAGGGAGGAGAGGAAGGGGAAGTATATACAGTACATACACACTCAGGGAGAAGAGGAAGGGGAAGGATATACAGTACATACACACTCAGGGAGAAGAGGAAGGGGAAGGATATACAGTACATACACACTCAGGGAGAAGAGGAAGGGGAAGGATATACAGTGCGTACACAGCCACCACAGCAGTCGTACCTATCGATCCGGGAAATCTGCAAGGAGTGCAGCGGATGCTATCCACAAGCAGCGGTTGGTCAGTAAGGGGTGCTTGGGTGCCACCTCTCCGCCGCTGACAAGAAAAAAAAAAAAAGTTAGCCCGACCCCCTACAGAAGACGCCGGTATATTGACATTTTTTTTTTTTCTCAGCTCCTTGCTGTCTACTGACAGCAAGTAGTGAGCCGATTGGTCAGTCATAAAAGACTACAGTATATGTGTGTGCGCTGAACAGGCGCACACACATAGTCTGATAGGCTGCCCTGAGCATGCAATGACTGACTGTCATTGGATGCGGTGAGCAGGGGCAGGACTGTGGCAGACGTGATGGCTGCATGATTATGCAGCATTCCGCTGGGTTTCAGTCCCGCGCAGACCATCCACGAGACAGCAATGACGCGTAGTCCACTGCCGTGCCAGCCAGCACCAGCCCAGGCCCAGCCAGCCACCAAGTCAAGCCACCCAGCAGCATCAAAGAGTGCCAGTGCCCCCACCACTGCCGGACGGACAGGAGAGGCTAGTGAGCCAGGAGTCGGAAAGCCCAGCAGTGTAGTACAGGTGGGTCTGGTGATAGTGTGTTTTGTGTTTCCTGGTGGGACACACAATGAGTGTGTACTGTCAATACCTGTGTACTGGCTGGAGGCAATACCTGTGTACTGGCTGACGGCAATAACTGTGTACTGGCAATACCTGTGTTCAGGCTGGTGGCAATACCTGTGTACTGGCTGGCGGCAATACCTGTGTACTGACAATAACTGTTTACTGGCAATACCTGTGTAATGGCTATAACTGTGTACTGTCAATACCTGTGTATTGGCAGGCAGCAATAACTGTTTACTGGCAATACCTGTGTACTGACAATACCTGTGTACTGGCAATACCTGTGTACAGGCTGGCGGCAATACCTGTGCACTGGCAATAACTGTGTACTGGCAACACCTGTGTACTGGCTATAACTGTGTACTGGCTGGTGGCAATAACTGTGTACTGGCAATACCTGTGTACTGGCTGTCGGAATTACCTGTTTACTGGCAATTACTGTGTACTGGCTGGCAGCAATAACTGTGTACTGGCAATACTTGTGTACTGGCTGGCGGCAATGCCTGTCTACTGGCAATAATTGTGTACTGGCTGGCAGCAATAACTGTGTACTGGCAATACCTGTGTACAGGCTGGTGGCAATACCTGTGTACTGGTAATAACTGTGTACTGATGGAGGGCAATAACTGTGTATTGACAATACCTGTGTACTGGCTGGCGGCAATACCTGTGTACTGGTAATAACCGTGTACTGGCTGGTGGCAATACCTGTGTACTGGCTGGCAGCAATACCTGTGTACTGGCTAGTGGCAACACCTGTGTAGTACTGGCTGGCGGAAATACCTGTGTACTGGCTGGCTACAATACCTGTATACTGGCTGCCTACAATACCTGTGTGCTGGCTGCCTACAATACCTGTGTACTGACAATACCTGTCTACTGGCTGGCTGCAATACCTGTGTACTGGCTGGCTGCAATACCCATGTACTGGCTGCATACGGTGTTACTGGCTGCAATATACCCACATGTGATGAGCTGTATACTGTATCCTGTGATGCTGAGCTGTATACTCATGACACAATATTATGAGAAGTAGGATGGGTCAAAAAGGAATGGCGGGACCTGGCGCCCTCATCCTAAAACTTCACCAGCAGCCACTGTTATCCACCTTCCAGAAGCAAGCAGCCAGTGAGAACTAACGGTCCCAGCATTATTATCCTCTTTATCTGAGTGCTGGATCGTTTACCTTCATACAGTCCCTTGGAACCGGTGAGCGGGCTCAATGCCCAAATATAAGAGTACACACATTGTCCTTGCAGCATATCTTTATTGCCTCTTGGAATACAGTTTAGCAGTTGTGACTAATCTTATTCAAGAAGTCAGTGGAACTGAACCTATTTGTGCCTCTTACTGATCGGAAGGAGACATTATTCATAGGTACCTAATTCTTATTGCCAGCCGAAGATTGCTTGGATATTTCAAGACAGTAGAACTTCAACTACATCTACCCATCTTTTCCTCACTCATGTACTCAGGGCTATTGCTTGGCACTGTTTTACCACCTAAGAACTCTTTATGCTAGAACAGGAGGACTAATATATAGGCCAAGGTTATTTAGTGCGCGTGTTCAGCTACAGTTCAATTGCTAAATAATATAGTGTATTTGTGCATTGTAGAATACTGCTTACAAGTTGAGACAGAATCCATTGAGTGGTGCCAATTTATGCTCTGGGTCGTTGATTTGAGATAAGGATTCACTGTACTGTCTCATTTATCAAATTCCAGTAGATATTATCAAAATTACCTATTTTACAAAGACCCATAAGGTATTAAGCTCAATTGAAGGAATTGCATTGTTTTCAATTATTGATATTGTTGGAAGATACAGGGAGCGGTGAAAGCGTACAAATAATTTACACCTTTTGTTCGCCAGACCCTTCAAGTTGACTACCTAAGTGAAGGATTGTGCTATTTACTGTTCACTGTTGTTTTTTTTTTTGAGTTCCTCATTATGAACTCAACGCCACGTCTGATAAGTAAATATCATTGATTTACTCAAATTGGAGTGTTCCTTCTGCTGTGTCTTATTTAAAGGAGAATTACCCCAAAGAGTAGGTCCAGGTGTGCCAGAGGGGATTGAGGCTGTTTGTTGGGATTGAGAGGCAGAGTAACAGACTGAACATACTTAAGCTGCTCCTACAGGGGTAGCGCTACATGTGGGGGCTCGTCAGTCTGGGATATATCCCCTAAATTATCGCAGCAGTGGTTGCTACTAGCAACGGCCGGATAAAGAGTTCAAGAAATTGTTATGTCTTGCCGTGTGGATTGGGGGACCACAATCAAAGAAAAATTGTGTTGTGTGATGGAGGTGAATGTCTGCTCTACAGTGATTAGTGCAAACATACTACTAGAAAGTGAAAAAGGAAAAGATTATTGAGGAAGCAAAATGGCGGCCACTGAGGGCCGCATCAGCATGTGTACTATGGAAGTGAATGTCTGCTGCACAGTTGCTAGTGGCGGGACATTTCCATATAGTAGCGGTGAAGATGGTGAACCTGCAGTGCGGGAAGGAGAGTGCTGAGGAGACCCGCCCCATAGGAGTGGTTACCACCAAACAGTCAGCCATCCTGGTGCTCAAAGGGACGTTGTACTATTACATTACTTTGTTTGAAAGTTTAACACTACTATTGAAACATGCCTAGCCAGGTAGATTGGTAGGATGTTGTTTGACTGTCTTTTCAGCTATACAAAGAGACAAAGTGTCAAGGGTTGTCCTTAGGGGGCAGGATCTACGAGAATGTTAATGGTAGATGCATGTCTGTGGGAAGATTGCCTCTGAGGAGAGGATGTTTCCACTACTAGTTACTCAGTATGTACAGATATCACGCTTGAGTATTTTCTCTTTTCTTTACAGAACTGCAAGGAGCTTCCAGGCCTCAGCTGAGGCATTCCACTGTAAAAATGTGACTGTACTATATTGTGTAGCATAGTTAGTCAGGTTGTGTTTGGTTATATTTACCCCCTCCTCCAACCATCTTTATGTTTGGCGGGGGATGCACTAACAAAGTGCATTTGGTAGGGTTCTACCTTAACCATGTGAATAATTTGTACAACATATACCGGCCACATATGGGGCATGCCCCATGGCCCTGTTCATGTGTTATTTCCCTTTACCCCTTTCCAAATTTGTGGGATTCTCTGCTTAGATCTTTTTGTAGATTTTTGTAGGGGTGGCTGCCCAGAGCCAATGAGGACATGGCTCATTTTTGGTGGGGACTAAATGTAGCGCCCTTTTAGGTAGGTGTTGGTGAGTGTACAGTTTTTGGCTTTTCTGCTTAACAGAGGGGCAGATCGGCAAATTTAGGTCAGAAAGCATTGATTTTGAGTAAGGTCTGCTCAGTGTGCTCTGGTGCTGATTCATGTTGTCTGGAAATTTTACACTGTCCAGTAGTATTGGCTCTATTGGACAGTGGGAAGAAAACCCAGCCAATGACAGCATGTATATGGATGCAGTTCTGAGCAATTAACAGGGGAGGTGCCCCACTGCATTTTGGGTGAATACATTCATATAAACAGGAACACATGGGTTCAAGGTCAGGAGTTCCTGTCCACCCAGACCTCAGGGGTAGAGGTGTGTAAACTGCTCCTGGCTGCTAGGCCTGAAGCCTTTCCAGGAGACTGCCGGTTGCTAGGCCTGGTTGAGGCCTATCTGGGTGCTGAAGCTACAACCCAGAGTTCCTCTGTAAGCTGACTGAGGGTGGATGTCCTTGGATCCTGTCTGGTATCTGTGCTGTGAAGTGTAGCTTGGAAGTTGGAAGGACGCTACCAGCTGTCCCAGGACATTGTGTGAGTACAGACCCCTAAATGGATCCTTGAGACTGAGTGTGTGCTAGAATCTCCCTCCTGGTCAGCCAACTAGGTGTGTGTGCTAAAAAGGAGACACTGGCTTGTGTCTTGAAGAAGCAAAGTCCGGCTGATTCTCTCTGCTTAAAAAGGGACTTGTTTCACTACATTCAGCCTGCTGTTTAGTGCTGCTGACAGTTTGCTATACCGTCTATAGAGAAGTTGTCCTCACTTGGGAATAGCTAACTTGGAGTATCCTACTCATTCCCTTCTCCTATCCAAGTTTTACAATAAAGCATCAAAACTCCTCCCTTGGACTGGTCATTGAAGTTAATGAGCAAGAAAGTGTGTGCACCTGACAGTGTGCAAATACCTTGTAACTGGCTGTAGGATAATCAGAGGGAGACCCGGGAACAAATAAATTAGCAGCTCCTTCAGGGGTACCGCTACATATATCACAACCTTTAGAATAATTTTAACCGCTTCAGATATGCGCTATAGCCGATTGGCGGCTACAGCGCGGATCTGCTTTGCCGGGAGGCTGTCAATAGACGTCTTCTCCTTTTGCCCATGCTGGGCGCGTGCGCATCGCCACTGGTGGCGTGCGCTGCCACACGCCGTGTGAGCATGCCCACGGGTCGGGTGGACTCAATGTGCGCCGGAGACCCACAATCTCTTCACAGAGAGCCAGAACGGAGAACCGCCGATGTAAACACGGCGGTTCCCCGTCCAATGAGGGGGGCATGACAGATCTACTGATGCCTGTGATCGGAAACCAGGTAGATCTGTTATGTCCCTGGCAGCCCCACCCCCCCCCACAGTTAGAACACATACAGGGAAAACATTTAACCCCTTCATTGCCCACTTAGTGTTAACCCCTTCCCTGCCAATGGCATTTATACAGTAATCAGTGTCTATTTTTAGATCTGATCGCTGTATAGATGTCATTGGTCCCAAAAAAAGTGTCAAAAATGTCCGACATGTCCGCCGCAATATCGCAGTCCTGGTAAAAATCGCAGATCACCACCATTACCAGTAAAAAAAATAAAAATAAAAAGCCCATAAATCAATTCCCATAGTTTGTAGGCACTATAACTTTTGCGCAACGCAATCAATATACGACGATTGCGATTTTTTAACCAAAAATATGTAGAAGAATATATATCGGTCTAAGCTGATGAATAGATTAGTTTTTTATTTTTTATTTTTGGATATGTATTATAGCAAAAAGTAGAAAATATTGTTCTTTTTTCAAAATCGTCGCTCTTTGTTTGTTTATAGCGCAAAAAATAAAAAACGCAGAGGCGATCAAATGCCACCAAAAGAAAGCTCTATTTGTGGGGAAAAAAAGGACGTCAATTTTGTTTGGGTACAACGCTGCATGACAGCGCAATTGTCATTCAAAAAGTGACAGCGCTGAAAACTAAAAATTGGTCCGGGCGGGGGGGGGGGGGGTTAATGTCCAGTAAGCAAGTGGTTAAAATGTGCAGAAGATAAGTATGATTTAGCCCAGGTTCACACTATAACCCGCATGTGAATTGCATAGAAGCCGCACCGCATTAGTGTGCAATTCACATGCGATTCAGTGTGGTGCAATTTGAGCCCATCCCTTTTGCTTGAGCTCAAATCGCATCCCATCACACCAAAGAAGTGCAGGCACCTTTTTTGGTGCTGCAAGGCAACTTGTCATTTTGTAATATGCGATATGCTGTTTTTAACTTTGTATTGACATCCACAGCTGATCACAAACAGTATGAATCGCTGCGTTTCCCGTGCCGCATATGCATGAACCTAGACTTATCCTGGGATAAAACTTTGACTCTAAAAGTCCTATCTAAAAGCAGACACCGCAGAATGCCTGCTGTCATTTCTATGAAGTATGGATAATGCTGCGCTCCCAAAAACTATACTGTATATATATAAGCAGAAAAGGAAAAAATCTGCGCTAAATCCCAAACATAAAGAAAAAAAGGTTAGGTACACTTACCCTATGGTAACTTGGAAAAGGCCCGTAGTAAATTATGATGTAATTAACCGCCACCGAACATCCCCTGGAGGGTCTTCACAATTCTCAGATGCTCAGGCGTTCATATTAGACAAGAATAAAAAGGAAGCCTCCACATAGTGTAAAACCATTTAAAAAGGAGAATTTATTTCAAAGAATTGCACTTACATCAAATCCACGGAAATAAGGCAAAAAACACCCAAAGTCCGCTCATCACCACTGCGCTATATATAATATTTCATCAATTACCTCAATTTGAATAATGGATTAGAGAGTTACAACTGGTGACTGGTAGTCAGGGTCAGCTCTACCACTAGGCGGAGAAGGCGGCCGCCTAAGGTGCACTGCCGCCGAGGGCGCCCGGCCGCTGTTGATCCGTCACTGTTCTGCATCGATCCCTCATGTCACTGCTTTTTCCGGGACCACTCTATCCCCAGCCTGCAGTGCTGGCGCCACCCTAGCAGCTGCAGTGAGAAGAGGAGGGGAGAGAGCCGGGACAAAGAGCAGCTGGCCGGCCCAGAAGTGCTGCATTAATGATGGAACTGGCTGCGGTGGGTGAGATGGAAGCCCTGCATGTAGTTCTGGGCTTGCTGCAATTTCCCCTCCCTCCATATACTACCCTAACCTGTCTATATACTACCCCAGCCTGTATATATACTACCGTAGTCTGTCCATATATCAGCGGACCATGGCTGGCACGAGGAAGCGAGCCGGTGCCACCATTATTCTTCTTTAGGCCCGGTCCAGAGACACAAGTGTGGGCCTGTGGACCATGGCTAAAGAAAAAGGTAGAGAGGCGCTGCAAAAATCTCCACCTTTGCCATCTCCATTGTATATATAGACAGGGCAAAGGGGGTAGAGTCAGGGGTGGTGCCAAAGTGGGGGGCGGCAAATTGAGGTTTCGTCTAGGGTGTCAAAAATCCTTGCACCAGCCTTGCTGGTAGTTATAGGGCAGCTTTTCCAAGTTACCATAGGGTAAGCATACCCAACCATTTTTTATTTGGTGGAAGCACTCGGTGGTGTATTTAAATTACAACCAGTCACGGTTCACTACAGGCTTTTTACAAGCTATAATAGGGTAAGCGTACCCAACTAGCCCTTTTGATGGTGGAAGCACTTTATTGATTTTCTCTATTAACGATCAATGGGCAATATGCTGCTGTCATTTCTATTAGCCAAAAAAAGTTTGTCTTTGTGTCTTTATGAAAATTGCTTCAATGTATTACTGGGGTCTGACTTCCCTCACCTGCCCTGTTTTTTTGAAAATGGTTTCTCAGGTCTTATGTTGCCCATGTTGTGTTTATACATTATTTTTCAGTTATAACATTAAAAAACACAAAGAAGATACAGGTAAATATCTATCCGCATTACATATTTAGAGGACAGTCGTTTGTTTTCCCCAGGGCATGCGTGTGACTATACTGAAGCCTATTATTTCACCTTGATATTTGCACACTGTCATCTCTTCAATGTCTTATGAGTTTGTTGGTAAGCGTGTGATGCTGATGTGTTTTCTTTGTGTAACCCCTTCACAACCAGGGTCAAAATAAACCTTAATGCCAACCCCAATTTTGCAAGTTTGACAAGTGTTCATAAAAGTGTGCATATCATCGCAACTACTTAGTGTACCCAGGTGCACTATACTTTTTTTCAGGACAGATTGGGATTTGGTGGGAAGTATTAATGGATATTTCCTGATTTTTTTTTTATTATGAAAGGAAAACTGGCCCAAAAGAGTAAAGAATTTTTCTTTCATTTTTAGATTCATATTTTATGCCATTTTCATGACCTACAACCAAAAAACACCCACAAAATATATTCTCCTGCTCCTGATGATCGCAGCAATACTAAATATGTGTGTGATTTGTTGTTTGTACCTGCAGTAGGGCCAAGAAACAGAGAGAGTGTTTCCATTATCTTTTTTTCATCCAGGTGACCCTCTCACCAGGATAGGCAAAGTCTTGGCAGCCTTCAGCCATGAGGCATGCCAAAGCAAGGGCCTGGACCACTGTGTCTTTTAAGCAGCTTGGTGGCTGGTCATTCAAAGCAACTGTTACCACTGGAAGGTGAGATTATCTTAACATTAGGCCAGGGGTTAGATGATGTGTTGCCCACAGGTTGCCCCTCTGGCAAAGGAACTTGTAGTTTAAAAGCAGGTATGGGTGAAGCCTGGTCCTCCCACATCCACAATTCCTAGCAATATGCCCAGGTACTCACAATGCCAACATCTCCATTCAAGGTCAGGGTCCCTCCAAAGGGGGTTGCCTTTGGGGAGGTCTGCATGAGTCACTTCTTTTTTGAGGGAGGCTAAGGACTCTTTCAGAGCATTCTCCAGGGCTTACCTGAGAGAGCTGTGGTCAACAAAGTGCAGGGAGCTGCTAATTTCTTGGTTTCCAATAGCAACATGACCCCCCAAGTGATTGTCACCAGGTTTCTACCTCTCCCTGCCCATAGTCTATAGCCTCTTGAAGAATAACTGTAAATTTACCATCTTTTGAGTCCTCTCACTTGGTCCCTCAGGGCTGTTTCAGAGGACCTGATCGGACTCTGGAAATTAAGTGATCATATTCAGTATTACATGATCCATGTTAAGTATGGCAGCACAACTGGGTTCATCTTTAATATCCAATCAGTTCTGTAACTCCTTTATGGCCACTGCAAACTGAGGAATGGTGTCTGTTTCATGCTTGCTTTGTGTAACCAATCTCTTGCAGAAAGGTAATGTTAACATGAAGGCTTTCCAAGTGGGCCACTGTGACTGCTGTTGTAGCTTTCTCCCTTTTTTGGCAGAACCAGCACATCCCATTATCTGAAATAGACAAGCTGCTGAACTCTTTAGCCATTCTGCCCAATCTGCAAGGAGAAGGTTTGTATGGTTAAAGGTAAGTTAAGGCCCTAGTGTACTATGGCCATCCCTTTAGCCATAACTGTCACTGTGAATGATGGTTCCATTATCCTGCTTGTGGGAAGGTGTTCCTCTTTAAAGTGTGATCACTTAAGGTGGGTGCTGCTGTGTAGCCTTGTCCTGTTCCTTTATAAGGTTGGAAGAAGAGCTGTTCTGTGTCCAGTGTAGAGAGAACAGCAGGATGCACAGCTAGTGTGGGAGCATTTTACCCTCTGAGAAAATGGGGTGCCATGAGGCCTAAGGACTGGAGAAGACAGGACCATGGTCTTTATTAACGTCTAAATGCAGCCAAAATCATAAATAGGAAAATCAGCACAAGCATAGCTCCCAACTGTCCCTGATTTCAAGGGACTGCCCCTCATTCAGAACAATGTCCCTCTTTCCTCCTCATTTGTCCCTCATTTTGGACTGATCTTATATGTGAGTCAGGGTAGGAGGTCCCCAGCCAGTTCTCCAAAGACCAGTGAAAGAGGTTGGACTATCACGACACCAATTATAATTATGAGATACAGCATCAGAATTAAAAATACATCACAATTTTATTGTTGATACATTAAATTAAAAAAGACAGAGGCACTTAACAGACATAAATCATAGAAGCACTGATTACGCCACTCTGCGTCACATAGGTACAATGGTATGGCTTGGCTTCCCCTCCCCTCCCCCCCATTTTTCCTCAGCCCAATTATGCATACACTTTTGTAATTGGATCTCAACTATCTCCCTAGTATAGGAATTTACCTCCATGCATATCACTCCTCTTCTGCCGATGAGGGACGCATAAATGTGCCTGGGTCACACCTGGTTTGACTGGACATGTGGGTAAGCGATGCCATACCATTGTACCTCCCTGGTATATATATTGCATAATAATTCAATGCCTTATTAACCACAGTGTTATGTATGTCCATGCCTATAATCAATAATTTTGTATTCCTAACCATTGTAGATATCCCTCCTGATGAAGCGGTAATCCGTGAAACATGTAGAGGTTTCATAATATCTATGTCCTGACACCATCTGATCTTCTCCCCCCCCCCCCCCC
>BLSH010130800.1:452679-464050 GCA_018402905.1 Glandirana rugosa | reverse complement strand
TAACGGGGTCGTGGGAAGCCTCTCTGGTTATACAAAATTTCAACGAAAATATTTTTAGGTCAGGTGGGATAATTTACGAAAGAGGCGTAGACGCCTCTTTTCGCGATTCCCATCGAAAGACGATCATCGCTCTACTTAATATAAATGGTGAGAAACTTGCAAAAGAAAGGGGAGAGAGGGAGATTCCTTAGGATGGACCAGGACTACCTGGTTCCTTCTGTACACGAACAAGTCGGACAGTCGTTCTTAAAACCATTTCTAAAAATTTAGATACAAATTATCCCTAACACTACCATAGTACGCACTAAGAAAAAAAAAACTTAACTATCTACCTAGCTTCCCTTCCAAGATGGAGTCAGTGTCGCTCAGGCCTGGTATCATTACCTTGCGTGGGTCTCACGCATGATACCATCACAATCCCTATTAAACATAGATTTAAAAATCTTTACCAAAATTCTTGCTGACAGGCTGAACAAGCACATGTCTTCCTTGGTCCATCAGGACCAGGTAGGATTCCTTAGAGGGAGAGAGGGGAAAGAAAACGTTCAAAGAGTGGTAAATATAATTCATCTCGCTACTAGCAGAAAGCTACCCTTAGCGCTTTTCTCCGCAGATGCGGAGAAAGCATTTAATAGGGTGGACTGGATTTTTATAAAAGCAACTTTAAAACATATTGGTCTCTCCGAAGGGTGCTGGGGCAATTGGATCTCGGCCTAATACTCGATACCATCAACTAGAGTGAAGGTAAATGGTAGTTTTTCAGAAATCTTTTCTATTCAAAATGGTACGCGACAGGGATGCCCACTATCACCCCTTATTTTTATTCTTACGCTGGAGCCCTTCCTACGCACAGTTCACGCAAGCCAAGAGATAAGTGGCATAACAACAAAAGGCTTGGAGCATAAGGTAGCCGCATACGCGGATGATCTGATCTTCGCTTTGTCTAATCCTAAAAATTCTATGACTGCTCTACTAAGCGAACTCTATAAATTCAGTAACTTATCCAACTACAAAGTGAACTACACAAAATCGGAAGGGCTAAGTTTAAATATGGATGCTAAAAGGACAGAGCTAATAAAGG
The DNA here is from genome assembly GCA_018402905.1 of Glandirana rugosa. NCBI lineage: Eukaryota > Metazoa > Chordata > Amphibia > Anura > Ranidae > Glandirana > Glandirana rugosa. The sequence continues at coordinate 462,969 of BLSH010130800.1, read as the reverse complement.
AGACCTGTCACTGTAAATGGTCAAACTCCCATATACAGTACCTAGGAACTAAAATTCCTATAAAGTTGAGTAAGATTTTTGAACTCAACTTTGCTCCACTTCGTCGACAATTTAAGTCCGACCTTACTAGGTGGGACAAAGAGATTCTCACCTGGTTTGGGCGGACCAATGTAATTAAGATGAACATAATGCCCCGCTTGATCTATCTTATGCAATCCTTGCCAATAAATTTACCAGTGAGCTTCCTAAAGGACGTACGGGTAAGATTTTCAAAATTTATCTGGGCCCGAGTGAGCAGGACTATCCTGTCACTTCCAAAACCGAAAGGTGGGATTGGTCTCCCGGATCCAGTAAGATATTATGAGGCAGTCCATCTAACCAGAGTTATGGAATGGTGTATCCATATGAAAAATCCTAAGCAATGGGCTCAGATAGAGGAAGCAACAGTTGACCTCCCACTGCCAGGTTTGCCTTGGCTGGATAGGGCGGACGTACCAGAAACGGCAAGGTGTCACCCCCTGGTTGGGACGACACTAAAAGTGGTGAGGCCACTCTTTAAACACGCAAATATATCCCCCTCGCCTAGTCCTCATTCCAATTATAGGGAACCCTATGTTTCAAGCAGGTATCAAAGATAGTCAGTTTGACTCTCTGAGGAGGCAGGGCTTTTTCCGCCTTATACATTTTAACCAAGACAACAGACCTATGGGGCACGATAGTTGTAGAAGAGAGTATCAAGACATGCTAGATTTCCTTCATTGTGCCCAGTTAAGCTCTGTTATCAAAGCAAGGGGGGGAGTAGATGCGGAATTAAGAGCTTTGACACTATTCGAACAAGCTTGCATTTCGGGAGAACCAGCGAGACACCTATTATCGTTTTCCTATGCGACGTTAATAGCGGCCACAGCCCCAAAACAACTTCCATTCCTGGCAAAATGGGAAACAGACCTGGGTATTAAATTTTCACAAAGGCAAAAAGATAGAATTTTATTGTTTGCACATAAAGCCTCGGTAGCCAGCAGATATCAGGAGGGGGGGTACAAACTTCTCACAAGGTGGTATCAGACGCCTACAGTTCTACATACGAAATTTCCCCTGACTTCGGATAGATGTTGGCACTGCCAAGAATCTGAGGGTACCTTAATCCATATATTCTGGGACTGTCAGAAATTAAAAGAGCTTTGGGAAATTTTAAACGAGGGGGTACAGGAATTGACAGGGATATCCCTTGGGATGAAGCCAGCCGCATACTTACTACACAATACGCACTTATCTGTTAAAAATTGTAAAAACTCATTATTAAAACATTTACTAATAGCTGCCAAAGCATGTGTCCAGCGTTGTGGAAAAAGGATGAGGCGACGACTGAATACCAATGGAGAAATAAGATTTGCGAGATCCAAGAAATGGAAGGCCATTTGGGGCCCATTTATCCGCTACATAGAGAAAGGTAACTAAGAACGTGTGAGGACAGGCCGGTGGGGAGTGGCCGGAAACGTCGGGAGTGTGGGGCGAGAGGAGAGACGGAGAATGAGGATTTTTTTTTTTATTATTATTTGTTTGTTTTTTTTGTTGTTGTTAGAGAAGGGGGGGATAAAAGGGGTGGGATAGGGCCATTAGCAACGGGCTCAAGAAGGACTGGGGGAGACGACCTGGGGAAAGCGGTTAAATAATAATAGCGATAACTTGGGAATCTTTTGTACTCACAGAGATTACATTTCTCTAAGGTTTTTCTTCTCCTCTTTTGTCTCTCTTGTTAGTGATCTGTCATTATAAGTATACATAAAAATACCACAATGATGAAAGACTCAGCTGGAGACAGTATATGACTCTCAAACTGATCTCATGTCGGTGTGCTTCTGATGTGGCCAGTGGCGTAGCGTGGGGGGTGCGAAGGGGGCCGTGGCCCCGGGCGCAACATTTAGGGGGGCGAAATTCCATGCCAGTGTGTGTCACTACTGGCTTCCTCCTCATTTTTTCATTTCCTGTGTCCCCGCGCTCTGGCCGCCATGTTCAGTCTCTGGTGCCCTGTAATTGGGTGAATGGGGTCATGTGCGGCGGCGGAGCTGGCCTGTCCGCGATCACGGTTGCTCCTGGAGTCCCGCCTTCACACATGATCCCATTCGCTCAATCACAGGACGCCGGAGACTGAACATGGCGGCCAGAGCGCGGGGACACAGGAAATGGAAATGGTGAGCCGCCGCCGCTGTCTTCTCCTCTTCCTCCTCTCATCCGGACGATGGAGGACAAATAAAGGTAAGAGTCAGACTCCCTCATGAGTCATGTTGCTGGCCCCTGGGGGATGGACATGGCCTGGGGAGAGGGAGCAGCCAGCCAGAGAGAGAGTAGAAGTCTAGAAGAGCAGCTAGAGAGTCACGCTGTGTAGTGGTCAGTGTAGGATTACTGTAGGTAGTGGACAGTGGAGTGTAGTAAGTGTAGTGTAGTGTAGTGGACAGTGCAGTGTAGTGGACAGTGGAGTGCAGTGTAGTGGACAGTGTATTGGGCAGTGTAGTGTAGTGGACAGTGGAGTGGACAGTGTAGTGTTGTGGACAGTGTAGTGCAGTGTAGTGGACAGTGTAGTGGAGTGGACAGTGCAGGCAGTGGAGTGGAGTGGACAGTGCAGTGTAGTGGAGTGTAGTGGGCGGTGGAGTGTAGTGGGCAGTGTAGTGGACAGTGTAGTGGGCAGTGTAGTGGACAGTGCAGTGTAGTAGACAGTGGAGTGTAGTGTAGTGTAGAGTGGTCAGTGCAGTGGACAGTGCAGTGGACAGTGTAGTGGACAGTGCAGTGTTGTGGACAGTTTAGTGCAGTGGACAGTGGAGTGGAGTGTAGTGGACAGTGCAGTAAGTGTAGTGGACTGGACAGTGCAGTATAGTGGACAGTGCAGTATAGTGGACAGTGCAGTGTTGTGGACAGTGGAGTGTAGTGGACAGTGCAGTGTAGTGGACAGTGACGTATGGACAGTGCAGTGTGGTGGAGTGGGCAGTGTAGTGGACAGTGCAGTGTTGTGGACAGTGTAGTGCAGTGGAGTGGAGTGGAAAGTGCAGTGCAGTGTAGTGTAGTGGACAGTGTAGTGTAGTGTAGTGGACAGTGTAGTGTAGTGGACAGTGCAGTGTAGTAGAGTGGACAGTGTAGTGAAGTGTAGTGTAGTGTAGTGGACAGTGTAGTGGACAGTGCAGGCAGTGTAGTGGACAGTGCAGGCAGTGTAGTGGAGTGGACAGTGCAGTGTAGTGGAGTGGACAGTGCAGTGTAGTGGACAGTGTAGTGGACAGTGCAGTGTAGTGGAGTGTGGAGTGGTCAGTGCAGTGGACAGTGCAGTGTTGTGGACAGTGTAGTGGACAATGCAGTGTAGTGGACAGTGCAGTGTAGTGGAGTGTAGTGTAGTGTGGAGTGGTCAGTGGAGTGGCCAGTGCAGTGGACAGTGCAGTGTTGTGGACAGTGCAGTGTTGTGGACAGTTTAGTGCAGTGGACAGTGGAGTGGAGTGCAGTGGAGTCAGTGTAGTGTAGTGGACAGTGCAGTGTAGTGGACAGTGCAGTGGACAGCGGAGTGTAGTGGAGAGTGTAGTGGACAGTGCAGTGTAGTGGACAGTGCAGTGTGGTGGAGTGGGCAGTGTAGTGGACAGTGGAGTGTAGTGGACAGTGGAGTGTAGTGTGCAGTGTAGTGGACAGTGTAGTGTAGTGGAGTGGAAAGTGCAGCGTAGTGGACAGTGGAGTGGACAGGGTAGTGGAGTGGACAGTGTAGTGTAGTGGACAGTGTAGTGCAGTGGAGTGGAAAGTGCAGTGTAGTGGACAGTGGAGTGTAGTGTAGTGGACAGTGCAGTGGAGTGGACAGTGGAGTGGACTGGACAGTGGAGTGGACAGCGTACAGTGTAGTGGATTGTGTAGTGGACAGTGCAGTCAGTGTAGTGGACAGTGCAGTCAGTGTAGTGGACAGTGCAGTCAGTGGAGTGAACAGTGCAGTGGAGTGGACAGTGCAGTCAGTGGAGTGGACAGTGCAGTCAGTAGAGTGGACAGTGCAGTCAGTGGAGTGTACAGTCAGTGTAGTGTGCAGTCAGTGGAGTGGACAGTGCTGTGTAGTGGACAGTGCAGTCAGTGGAGTGGACAGTGCAGTGGGAGTGGAGTGGACAGTGCAGTGTAGTGGACAGTGCAGTCAGTGGATTGTAGTGGACAGTGCAGTGTAGTGGACAGTGCAGTCAGTGGAGTGGACAGTGCAGTGGACAGTGCAGTCAGTTGAGTGGACAGTGCAGTCAGCGTAGTGGACAGTGCAGTGCAGTGTAGTGGACAGTGCAGTCAGTTGAGTGGACAGTGCAGTCAGTGTAGTGGACAGTGCAGTCAGTGGATTGTAGTGGACAGTGCAGTGTAGTGGACAGTGCAGTCAGTGTAGTGGACAGTGCAGTCAGTGGATTGTAGTGGACAGTGCAGTGTAGTGGACAGTGCAGTCAGTGTAGTGGACAGTGCAGTGTAGTGGACAGTGCAGTCAGTGGAGTGTAGTGGTCAGTATAGGAATCATGTAGGTCAGTGTACGGGTCAGGGTAGTGGACAGGGAGATCAGTGTAGTGGCCAGTGTAGGAATCAGGCTGGTCAGGACTATTGTAGAAAGGAACTCGGGGAGTGCTAAAAGTCCGCAGGTTAGGGGGCGCAAATTACTTGCCTTGCCCCGGGTGCTGACAACCCACGCTACGCCACTGGATGTGGCAAAAAAAAGAAAGAAAGAACATGTTTATATTTAGAGTTGAGCGGACACCTGGATGTTCGGGTTTCTTCGGGTTCGGCCGAACTTCGACCCCAGACCCCAAACCCCATTGAAATCAATGGTGATCCTGAACTTTTGGGCACAAAAATGGCTGTAAAAAAGTCCTGGAAAGGGCTAGAGGGCTGCAAAAGGAAGCAAAATGGGGTAAGAGTGGGACAAGTGCCCTGCAAACAAATGTGGATAGGGAAATAACTTAAAATCACATAAAAAAAATAAAAATTGGAGGAGGTGGATGTGGAGTAGGAGCCTAGAGGTTGACTAGGCCGTGACCGTGGCGGTGTAGGTGGAAGTGGTGGTGGAGGAGGAGGAGGAGGTAGCCAACACTGTTTTTTGTTTGTTTGGGGTTTTTTTCTAATTGGGGTAGCCCCCAAAATATTGAGACATATTAAAAAGAAAGTATACCAATGGCTGTGTGAGGTCGGTATAAATGTCTATTCTGCACAAGGTACAGACAAGTCTTGTGGGATCCATGCCTGATTCATTTTAATAAAGGTTAGCTTGTCCACATTGGATGTGGACAGGCGGCTGCTCTTGTCTGTGATAACGCCCCCTGCCGTGCTAAACACACTTTCAGACAATACACTGGCTGCAGGGCAGGCCAGCACCTCCAAGGCATAAAGGGCAAGCTCAGGCCATGTGCCCAATTTGGAGACCCAGAAGTTGAATGGGGCAGACCCATCAGTCAGTACGTGTATGCGTGTGCACACATACTCTTGCACCATGTTGCTGAAATGCTGCCTACTTCTAAGACGTCGCCTATCAGCTGGTGGTGCTGTTTGTTGTGGCGGGCTGCTGACAAAACTTTTCCACATTTCGGCCATGCTAACCCTGCCTTCTGAGGTGCCACAGCTGCGTTGGCGACCTGTTCCTCCTCCTCCTCTGCCTTCGCCTTGTGCTTCCACTGAGCCCCCTGTGTCATTTGGGAATGCCTTCAGCAGCGCGTCTACCGCGCATCTTCTGATCATGCTCCAGTGAGGGAATTAAGGATGGCACGTTGTCCTTGTAACGGGGATCCAGCGGGGTGGCCACCTAGTAATCAGCACAAATTACAATGTGGGCAACTCGGCTGTCATTGAGCAGGCACTGCAGCATGTAGTCGCTCATGTGTGCCAGGTTGCCCAGAGGTAAAGACAAGCTGTCCTCTGTGGGAGGTGTATCATCTGTGTCCTCCGTATCCCCCCAGCCCTGCTCCAGTGATGCCCAGGAGCTGCGTTGGGTGCCACCCTGCTGTGAACACGGTTCCTCCTCCTCATCATCCTCATCCTTCTCATCATCCTCGTCCCCCTCATCCTCCAGAACTGTGCCCTAGCTTGAAATTTTTTTACCTGGCCTATGCTGGTGCAGGAACTCACCCTCCGAGCCACTTGTGAATGACTGGCCTGATAACCGTGGAAATGACCCCTCTTCCTTCCTCCTGTGCCACATCCTCTTCCATCATCCCACAAAGTGTTTTTTCAAGGAGACATAGAAGTGGAATAGTAACGCTGAGAACAGCGTCATCGGCACTGGCCATGTTGGTGGAGTACTCGAAACACTGCAATATGGTACACAGGTCTCGCATGGAGGCCCACTCGTTGGTGGTGAAGTGGTGCTGTTCCGCAGAGCGACTGACCCGTGTGTGCTGCAGCTGAAACTCCACTATTGCCTGCTGCTGCACAGTGTCTCCAGCATGTGCAAGGTGGAGTTCCACCTTGTGGGCACGTCGCATAGGAGGCGGTGAGCGGGAAGGCAGAAGTTCCGCTGCAGCGCAGACAGGCGAGCAGCAGCAGAGTGCGAAAGTGCGCACAGACGGCCCGCACTTTCTGCAGAAGCTCTGACATATCCGGGTAGTTTTTTAGAAATTTCTGCTCCACCAAATTCAGCACATGCTGAGTCATCAAAAAGCATAAGAGGCTGCTGCATGACTTGGGACTCAGACTGCTTGACTGAGGTGAAAGACAGATGGCTATGGGTTTCAGGTGCCAACTCTGAGCTTTCAGCAAGGGACCAGGTGGGAGACAATGTGAAGGAACTGTAGGCATTGTCAGCCACCCAATCTACTATCGCTTGCACTTGTTCTGGCCTCCCCATTCGTTGAGCGGCATTCGGGCCTACCATATAACGTTGAAGGTTCTGTCGGCTACTCGCACCTGAGGAAGGTGTTTTACTTGTGCGTGTAACTGGCACAGATCGACCACGTCCTCTCCATGCAACAGGAGCTTCACCAACACCAGCAGCACCAAGACCACGCCCCTTATTTGATGCTCACCTCATTCTGGACGCAAATGTACTATTTAGCACAAATTTATATTATTTTTTAAACCGGCAATGTAGACGCACTTTTTAATTTTGTGCAAGAAATGCACAGCAAGGTGCAAATGTACTATGTAGCACTATTTTTTATTATTTTGTTAACCACTTCAATACTATGCACTTAGAACACTTTCCTACCAGACCAATTTTCAGTTTTCAGTGCTGTTGCGCTTTGAATGACAATTGCGCGGTCGTGCGACGCTGCACCCAAACAGATTTTTTATCATTTTGTTCCCACAAATAGAGCTTTTTTTGGTGGTATTTGATCACCCCTGCGGTTTTTATTTTTTGCACTACAAATAAAAAAATACCGAAAATTTTGAAAAAAAAAAATTCTCTATTTTTGTCACAAAACTTTGTAAATAAGTAAATTTTCTCCATCACTGGTGGGCACTGATGAGGCTACACTGACGGGCACTGATGTGGCAGTACTGATTGGCACTGATGAGGCGGCACTGATGAGGTGGCACTGATGATGAGGTACTTATATGCAGCAATGATGAGCACTGTTAGGCGGCACTAATAAGCAGCACTGACGGGTCCTGATAGGTGGCACTGATATACAGCACTGACGGGCACTGATATGCAGCACTGACGGACACTGCTAAGCGGCACTGATGGGCACTCATAGACAGCACTGATTGACACTCATAGGCGGCACTGGGCACTGATAGGTGGCACTGATGGGCACTGATAGGTGGGCACTGGTAGGTGGCAATGGTGGGCACTGATATGTGGCACTGGTATGCATTGATAGGGGCACTGGTAAGCACTGATAGGGGCACTGGTGGGCATATATACTGATAGGGGCTCATTCCCAGGTGGTCTAGGGTGGCATCTGAAGGTGGCACTGAGTGCCATCCACATCGGGCACTATGCCTCTTACCTGGTGGTCCAGGGGGGTCTCCCTGGTGGTCCATATCGGCTCCCTGGTGGTCCCTGGTCGGCTCCCTGGTGGTCCTGGGTGGGCACATCCCTGGTGGTCCCTGGGCAGGCTCCCTGGTGGTCTAGTGTGGTGATCCGAGGGGGGGCTGTGCTGATAAATCATCAGCACAAACCCTCCCTGTCAGGAGAGCAGCCGATCGGCTCTCATCTACTCAGGTCTGCAGACCCGAGTACAGGAAAGCCGATAAATGTCTTTCCTGTGTTACACTGTGACCAGCCGTGATTGGTCACGGCTGATCACATGGTAAAGTGCTTCAGATCGTAGCGATTTACTGAGATCGGTAATGCGGGGGTCAGGCTGACCCCCCACACAACCAATCGCCGCGATGCGCGCCCCCCCGGGCGCGCGGTGGCATGTTATCCTGAGGACGTCATATGACGTCCAGTCAGGATAATTGAACCACTTCCCGGCTGTCATTCTGCATACGGCGGTCGGGAATCTCTCCCTCACAGCAGCAGCAGGATCCTCTCCCTACACTAGTATGAGATGATGTGACATGCAGCACTACATGACTCCAGCTCATATCGAGGCTGGGTCACATGATGCACTGGCCAATCACAGCCATGCCATTAGTAGGCATGGCTGTGATGGCTTCTAAGTGCAAACTAGTGAAAAGCTTGTTGATTGGCTGCCCTGCAGCTATTCAACAGGTGTGAAAAAATACCGAACCCGGACTATTTCTCAAATGTCCGGGTTCGGGACGCGGACACCCTAAAGTCTGGTACGAACCTGAACTTTACAGTTCGGGTTCGCTCAACTCTAGTCTCGATTCCAGCTGAGACATTCAGATGACGGGGTCAGAATTTGGGGTAAACAACATGAAAGCATGGATCCATCCTGCTTTGTATCAACGGTTCAGGCTGGTGGTGATGATGTAATGGTGTGGGGGATATTTTCTTGGCACACTTTGGGCCCCTTAGTAATAATTGAGCATGGTATAAATGCCACAGCCTACCTGAGTATTGTTGCTGACCATGTCCATCCCTTTATGACTACAGTGTCCCCATCTTCTGATGGCTCCTTCCAGCAGGATAATGCACCATGTCACAGAGCTCCAATCATCTCAGCACTGGACAATGAGGGCACTGCACTCCAATGGACTCCACAGTCACCACAGCTCATCCAATAGAGAACCTTTGAGATGTGGTGGAATGGGAGATTGGCATCATGGATGTGCAGCTGACAAATCTGCAGGAACTGTGTGATGTCATCATTTCACTATGGGGGGAAAACTCTGAGGAACGTTTCCAACACCTTGTTGTATCTACGCCATGAAGGATGAAGGCAAAAGGGGATCCAACCCGCTGCTAGCAAGGGGGACCTAATAAAGTGGCGGTGAGTGTATATGTGGACCCAATTTATGGACATTATAATAAGAGCACTTAGAAGTATTGTCTAATTATTATGCGGAGCACAGTTATGAGCACTGGCGCTTCATGCACATAGAAATTGCTTTAATGGATTGGTGGAAAGTTAGCTGTGTTTATTCATATTTTATTTCACATAAAAAACAAAAAAAAAACACAATTTATGTGAGTAGTATTTTGTATCAGCGCTGCGCCATTATTATTTACAGAAATTGTTTATTGCTCAAGGAACCTCTAAAAACTTTTAGATGAACCCTGGCTGAGAAAAGCTGGACTAGGCAGTAATATATTTCTATCCCCCTTGGTGGGAGTGGAGATGACCCCATCTATAAGGATATACAGGACATCCACACACAGCACAAGGCCGTGTTCACACTACCAGACATTTCTCAGGGCTGCAGTTCCTCTGAGCTCCACAAGGTGGTGATCTCCCTTCTACCCAGACAGGAAGTCTCTATGGAAGACAGGAAGTGATGTCAGCTACAGACAGGAAGTTCCAGGTGAGAGGTGAGTTGGGAGGAAGTAAAGAGGAGACATTGCTGGAAGTGGCAGCAGAGGAGGTCTGTCTCCCTGTAATAAGGGTTAGTCCCTGTCAAGGAGCTTTAGTTCCTGTCAACCCTCGTTACGTCATACATATATACGTGTACACATATAGTAGTAGACGACCTCTATTTTCTGGAGTGTCACTGATACCTCCTTCTCCTGCCTGTACTGCCCCCCCCCCCAAATGACCCATATTTATCTTTTATTCTAGAATAATGGAGGAGACGACGGTGAAGGTCGTTACAGAGGAGAAATGAAGGAGGGTTGAGTGGAGAGTGGACCTTGAAGGACAGACATCGACTGTAGTGAAGGACAGAAGGTATCTCTGAAGGACAGACCCATCTTCCCTCTAGTGGTGGAACACCTCGAGTCTCCTTGACGTCGGGACTCTT
>BLSH010130800.1:431767-449335 GCA_018402905.1 Glandirana rugosa | reverse complement strand
AAGTGTACGGGTTTGGGTGGCCTTTAACTTGAGACGTGACGCGATTATGGAGCATAGAGCCCCTTACATTGATGGTCAGGAGGAAGAAAACATTCCCCAGCCTGCCATGAAGAATATCTTCCATCATTGGTGTCAGAGGGAGGAAAATACTGAGGGTTCTGAGGGAAGGAGAGGAGCTAAGGGGCTATGAGAGATAATGGATAGATGACGGACTCTAGAGACCCCTTTGGGGGTTGTGTGGCTCAGTAGTTCTGAGGTGGTAGTGTAGCTGAAGGACTCTGGTCCCTGGATAGTGTTGGTGGGCAGTAAGGATGGGCTCGGGTGTGTTCACAAGTGCATGTGCCCAAGCCCGCCGGGAAGTGAACCCTGCACTTCACTAATCTTAGGCAGTGAGACATTTCCCCAATGCGTGGCTGCAGCGATCAGGGAATGTCTCTTTGCCTCTGATTAGCGCAGTGCAGAGTTCAATTTCCGGTGGGTTTGGGCATGTGAACATGCCTGAGCCCATCCTTAGTGGGCAGCAGGGTTCTGAGGGAAGAGGTTGAAGGGTTCAGGGGAACTCTAAGGTAGGGAGGGGGGCTCTTGGTCTATGATGGTCCTTCCAACCACACTTACTTCAGACCTCCTTACAGAACTCCTGCCAGGAAAGGAAAGCAAACTTCACCTTCTTACCATATTACTGGTCAAATAAACATTTCCAAGTGGACTAAAGAAGGGCCTTCACCCCTTGGTGGGCGCTCATTCTTAGAGGAGGCCTGTTTGCACAGCATTAACTACAACGTAGTTAGGGGTCAGTGCTATATATCTTCAGGAGATAGTCCAATACCTTCCCATAGAAAAGATATACCTGTGCTCAAATCCCAATAGCTTGTACATGTAATTGAACTACTAGATGCTAAAGGGGTGTGACCCCATGTTAACACTACAAATACCAAATGGGTCCTATGCACACTGCTACACCTTTCCCAGTAAACTATGCAATGTAAAACAGGGATATTGAGGTCACATATATTGCAATACATGTTTAAGCTGATCAACTCCGTCAAAGTAATCCCTCTTCTGGCCAGTCCTACACTGCCTTGCCACTGCAAATGTTACGGTGGGCACCATGCCAACCTGGGGCTTAAAGACATGATGGGGGAGAGCGACTAGGTTCAGATCTGGTCACTGACCTGTATATAACAGATAAAAGATATACCCGTGCTTAGATCCCAATAGCTTGTACATGTGATTGAACCTTCCCATGACACAGGCTCTGGTAGTGCCCAGTGCTGGAATTCAGAGCCCCAGGTACCCACTGCCGCTCTGTACAATGTCCTGGATACTACAGAATACTTGGCAACCAAACCCCTCCCCCCACTGTCCTCTTACCCTCACTGGGCTGCCATTGGAGGGAAGAGAACAGACTTCTCTCCCACAGCCCTCTACTCCACCAGCATCCTTCTATTGCTATCCAATCCAATCCCTTCTCTTACTGCAGAGAGTGGCAATGACATCACTCCTGTCAGTCAGCAGGCTGCTGGAGATTGGAGCCTTGCAGCCGGAGTTCTGGCAAATATCCTAATTAGAAAGAAACTCCGGCCAAAAGTCAGCAAGTTCCCCTTCCTGGACATCATGATGACCCTCCATTGACCTCACAGCACTGCCTCAGAGCAAACAAGTCAAAAGCGGATTGTTTTTATCTTTCCTTGTCTGCAGATCTAATACTAATTAAATCTAGCTCAGAAACCAAACAAACCAGGGGCGTGGCGTCTGAGTTCCAGCATGGACGTGTAGTCTCAAAGCTCCGCCAGACTGCTGGGAGATTCCACAGCTACGGGAACCGTTAGCCTGCACAGAAGCCGACACCGCAGTCCCGAGCACCCAGCCACAGTGCAGGGATGATGAGGAAGCGAAAAGAGCCACCGATCCAGCCCGGGAAGCTCACCAGCTTCTTCCCCGCTGCTTAGAGCAGGCCGCAGCAAGATGGCAGTGGAGCCTCTGCCGTGAGAGAGAGCGCACAGGTTGCATCTGCACACCCAGCCTCGCCAGTGCATGAGCAGGGACCGCCGCCAGACCACCCAGACAGCGGCACCTCATCAGCAGCCTCCACACCCACCACAAGGAGCCCGGCCAAACAATGAACGGCCTCTCCCGGAGGCCCCTCCTGGACACAGAACATGGAGGTGAGTGGATCACAGGCCGTGTAGGCCTACAGCACCCGCACCACAAAATCCCATCGCAGGGTTTCCTACATCGGGACAACCGGTGTCAGACACCATTTTAAAGGACATGCTTATGCTGCTTAGGTCTTCACTCCACAATGATATACTACACACAGTCAAGCAATGTAAACTGGAGGTGCGAGAACTAGGCCATAGGGTCGACCATGTGGAAAAGGTAATGGGGGACTACTCCACTTCCTACAATATTATGGTGGATGCACATAATGCACAAGGGGATGTAATCCTCTGGATAAAAGACAAGCTGGCTGATTTAGAAGATAGGTCCAGGAGGAATAATATCAAGAGTCAAGGGATACCAGAGTCAGTCACAACAGCCCAGCTGCTCCCATTTGCACAAGACATGTTTTCAACCATTGCTCCTTCGCTTTTTGCAATGGAGCTAACGATTGACAGAATTCATAGAGTTCCCAAGCCAACGTTCCTAGCAGATGAGGTCCCCAGAGACGTCCTGCTTAGGATGCACTTCTACCGAGCTAAAGAAATCCTCTTCCAAACTTTCGTAACCCAGACCACTGCACTGCATCATGTGCGTCCCTGCAGCTTCTCCCTGACTTATCAAGACACACCCTGCAACGTAGGAGAAATCTAGCTACCATCACCAAGGCCCTACGCAACCATAATATCACCCATAAATGGAAATACCCAGCGACCCTACTGATTACTCACAATGGCACCACCAGATCTGTAGCCTCCCTAGAAGAAGGCCTCATATCTCTCCGCCAGTGGGGAATCATAATGGATCCACCATCAGACCCCACTCAAGCTAACAAAGTTCCGCCTATGCAACAGGACTGGCAGGTAGTGTACCGCAAACGCTCAAGCAAGAAGAACAAACCCTCCAGGGACACATAACCTACTCCTACCGCACCAATCTCTCCCGGATTGGTCATATAGGGTATGAACCCTTCCCCTCATAACCAACATGAACATACCACAATGTTCTCAGATTCTCCTAAGGATCCTGTTTTTATATGTTTTACCTGTTTTATTGCTTACTGTTTTGTTTTCCTCCCCCTCTCTGCAACTACGGTACGCAAATGCAAACAGGACCACCCTACCTTCCTGGAATGCTCTCCACCCGCAGAACTGGTGAGGCCACCTGCAGAAGCTTCAACTCAAACGCACCGCATCTGGACCCCTCAAAGGTCACCTGACTGGACTGTGCCAACCTCCGCAGTGAGTGCTTATCACCTTGCATGCACACCACACAACTGACAACCATGGCTATTACGTGTTTATCTCTAAATGTTAAAGGATTGAATCATCCAGTGAAGAGACATTTGATGTGGAAGGAGGCATTGAAGCACAGAGCTGACATATTGTGCATTCAAGAGACATTTCTGCGCTTCCAATGCTCCCAGCTGTTCACAACCAGTTTCCCCATTGTGACGAACGCGGGTATCAGATCGCTGCCCTCCTCACCGACCGAGGACCCCCCTGACACAATACCGCACTTGTCACAAATGTAACAATGCCACTCTCAGCTGCTTTCAGCACAAAGATTTCCCAGTTTGCGGGATCGCCATCTAAGTGTCAGCCGCCTGAGAGCGATTGTTACCGGGCTAATTCAAACAATTAACCCTTTCTGTGCCACCACTTCTGGATTCCGGCCAGAAGACCCTTATATTAGCAATACCAGTATTCCAGAATAACCCCTTGTAACACACACTGTCACCTGCAGACAGGTATATTCAGATGCATTATTCTAAAAACAGTAGCGCTCTCCGAAGGAACAGATTTGTGATAGTTGCATTAAGAGCTTTAGGGACAAAATGAACACTTTTCAAAATAAGGTTTAATAATGAAAAGGTCAAGTTTTAGGTGCAGTAAAATATTTACAGAAAAATAAAAGTACAAAGTGAGACAAATTTACAGCGAAAGAGAACAGATTGAAAAAATACCTTGCATTTGAAATGTCCTTGCCTAATCAGTGTTTCGAAGATGATTTCCTGGTTCTCTGATAAGGTGAGAACTCCCAATCTGATTGTGACAGTCTCTTTTCTGTGGACCACCAGGGGTGGGGCCAAACCTCTTCTGCCATTCGTATAAGAGAGGGAGTTTCCTTAGACAATGTCCAGGGCGGACCGTGGAGATACATGCTGCATAATCATGCATGGTTCATAACTTACATATTTTACAGTAAGAAATTTAATTTCACCTTGCAATAAGCTTTCATATGACTCCAAACATGGGAATTCTAAAACCTTATAGGACCCTGGGGAGGGAATGGACTAATTATATCCCTCCTTGGGTAACAAGGGGTGAATGTTTATACTTGAATTATCCGGGCCAAAATTCTACATTCAAATATGTAATGTTCATCACTATGGCATACCTATAGCGGAAGTTATGACTGTATGTAAGTTTTCATGTAAGTTTAAGGCAGAAAGGGAGAGTCATCCCTAGGTCAGAACTGCCAGGGTAATTTATGGGCCAACATCAGGCTGTTGTATGTTTGTTCAAGATAAGTGGACAGACCTTCTCCTGGCCAGCTATAAACCGTAATCAGAGCCTCCTTTTTAAATTGGCCTGTCCACGCGCAGAGGGGGGTGGGGGTACAGGACAAGCTTGTTCAAACTGCCGTCAGAAGGAGAGAGAAAAAAAAAACGTAACTATTTACGTAGCTTCCCTGCCAAGATGTAGTCAGTGTCGCTTTGGGCCTGGTATCATTACCTCACGTGGATCGCACGCATGATACCATCACATCTCCCCCCTGAGGTGGTTGCATGGGAGGGGAACGTGATTCCCATCCTGACGCAATCCACGCCTCAGCTTGGCGGGACAGACCATCAGCATTCCCATGGGCGCTGCCTTTCTTGTGCTGGATGGTAAAATCATATTGCTGAAGGATTAAGCTCCAACGAAGGAGCTTACCATTCTCCCCAGCAACACGATTTAGCCAATTCAAGGGATTGTGATCGGTGATCATCGTGAAGTGCCTCCCATAGAGGTACGTCTGCAGCTTCTGGAGAGCCCACATGATCGTGAGACATTCTTTTTCGATCGTGGCGTAGGCTACTTCCCTGGGAAGAAGTTTCCGGCTCAGGTAGAGGATGGGGTGTTCCTCTCCAGCGTCATCCACTTGGCTCAGGACTGCACCCAACCCATAGGCAGAGGCATCACTCTGCACTAAGAAACGGTGGGTGAAGTCAGGAGCCTGTAGCACAGGGGCGCTGGCCAGCGCCTCCTTCAGGGCCTGAAATGCCCTCTCACATTCTGGCGTCCAGGACACCACTTTGGGCAGTTTCTTCTTGGTAAAGTCAGTCAAAGGTTTTGCCAGGCTACTATAGTTACTTACAAATTCCCTATAGTAGCCAGCTGTCCCCAAGAAGCCAGGCCAGTATGGCCTCCACCTTCCCTATCTCAGGTCTTAGAGTGCCTCCTCCCACCTGGTGCCCCAGGTACTGACACTTGCTGGGCTTGACAGTCAGATTGGCAGCTGTCAGTTGGTCCAGGACCCGTGACAGGTGCACCAAGTGTTCCTCCCAGGTAGGGCTGAACACTGCGATGTCGTCCAGGTAAGCCACGGCAAAGTTTTCCATCCCCTCCAGTAAGTCATTCATGACCCTCTGGAAGGTGGCTGGGGCGTTCTTCATCCCAAACGGCATGACGCTAAATTCGAACAAGCCAAATGGGGTGATGAAGGCCGACTTTTCCCGAGCTTCAGGGGCCAGAGGAATTTGCCAGTACCCTCTGCTCAGATCCATAATCGTGATATAGCGGGCCGCCGCAAGCCTATCCAACAACTCATGGATCCGGGGCATGGGGTAGGCGTCTGCAGTGGTGATCGCATTCAGCTTCACAGAACCTGGTCATCTGATCCTTTTTGGGGACCGGGACCACTGGGGATGCCCAGGCACTGTGGGACCTCCGAATTACCCCCAGCTGCAGCATCTCCTCCACTTCCCTCTTCATGTCAGCCAGACGCGATAGGCCAACTGTTTAATGGGGGGATGTGCCCCAGTGTCCACCTGATGGACAGCGAGGTCCGTCCACCCCGGTTTCCCCATAAACCGGCTGCCATGGACTGTCAGCACGTCCTTCAGCCCAGGTACCTGTGCGGGGGTAAGGTTGGGGTTTATCCAGAGGTCGGAGTTGACCTCCCTGGTGTCGGCTAACAAGTCTAGGAGTGGGTCAGCCTCTTCAGGCTCCGGCCTGCTGCAGACCGGCATGGCATAGGCCGTGCGCTCATGATGGGCTTTGATCATGTTCACATGGAATGCCTTCTGTCGTCTACCCCCTTCTCCCAACCGGACTAGGTAAGTAATGTCATTCAGACGCTGGGTGATGGCGTAAGGGCCTTCCCATGCGGCCTGGAGTTTGTTCTGCCGCAAGGGGAGCAGAACATACACCAGCTGCCCAGCGTTGTATGCCCGCTCCCTAGCATTGCGATCATACCAACGTTTCTGTCTGGTCTGGGCCTGGGTCATGTTTTCCCGCACAATCCCCACCAACGTCTCCATTTTATCCCGAAATCTCAGGACGTAATCCACCACAGAGACCTCTGGGTCGGCGATCTTGCCCTCCCAGGTCTCCCGTATTAGGTCCAGGGGTCCTCTAACCCTTCGTCCGTACAACAGCTCAAATGGTGAGAAGCCTGTGGACTCCTGGGGCACCTCTCTGTAAGCGAACAGCAGATGAGGTAGGTACCTTCCCAGCCCTTACCCTGTGACTCCACAAATGTGCGCAGCATTTGTTTCGGGGTACCATTGAAAAGCTCGCACAAGCCATTCGTTTGTGGATGATAAGGACTGGCCATGATATGTGTCATCTGTATTTTCTGACAGAGAGCGTGCATCAAGTCCGACACAAACTGAGGTCCTTGATCACTAATGAGCTCGGCCGGGAACCCCACTCTTGTGAATATTCCCAGCAGAGCATCAGCGACCTTATCTGCACAGAGGGAAGAGAGAGCCACTGCCTCTGGGTAACGTGTGGCATAGTCAACAACTGTCAGGATAAAACGTTTGCCTGAACTGCTGGGGATAGGTAGGGGTCCAACAATATCCACTGCTACCCTCTTAAAAGGTTCATCAATCACAGGCAAAGGTTTTAACGGAACCCTGTGTACATCTCCTACCTTGCCAACTCGCTGGCAGGTATCACAGGATCGACAGTAGTCAGCTATTTCTGTCAGCATGGTGGGCCAATAAAAGTTATGTATTAATCGCCCCCGGGTCTTAGTGATCCCCAAGTGACCTGCTAGGGGGAATCTCGTGGGCCACTTTTAAGAGCTGTCCCCTGAATTGGCTTGGGACCACCAGCTGCCTGCTTCCGAAGTCAGCTGTGTTTTCCCTTGCAGACAGACTCTCCCTGTACAGCTTTCCTTTGTCCCAGTACACCTTTTGTTTGTCATTCACTGCAGGGGGGCTGTCAGCTAAACTCCTGAGCTGTGCCAGCATGGGGTCTATTTGCAGTGTTGCTTCAAAGGCTGAACCACAAGTCCCAGCCAGCAGTCCCGTGGCAAACAAGGACAGCTGCTGAGGCCCAACAGAGGTAGAGCCCACTGGGTCAGAACATGGAGAGGGCCCAGAGACCTCTTCCTGCTGTTCGGCAACCCTAGCCTGTACCTCTGCAGCCCTTGCAGCACTGCGAGTAACCACCAGTATAGGGAATACATTGTCATCATTATCAACATTACATTCCACAGGTATACATGTGACATCATTGCCACATACATCATTTACATTCAACTGTGTCTCTTCTCCTTTCTCTGAAGGAGAACCTTGTATATCCACTTCCCCCTCCCCAGGTTGCCCAGATATCATACCCACACCTGCACACAGTACCTTAGGTAGTCCAGAGGTTTCCGAGGGGGTGGTGTGCTCAGCAGGGGCATAGTAGGAGACAAGGGTCCCCAAGTCAGCACCCAGCAACACAGCAGTGGGAATCTCCTCAGAAACTCCCACCTCTCTCATCCCACTCCCAGCACCATAATCAATGTACACATAGGCCCAGGGGGATGCGGGAGCGGGTTCCCCCAACTCCAATGTGGGTGAGGAACTTCTCAGGAATGATGTCCGTTTCTTCTATCACCTCCGGTCTGACCAAGGTGACTTCAGCTCCGGTGTCCCGGAGACCTGTTACAGTCCGGTGACCCACGATGACTGGCTGCAAGTTGGCATTGGGTCCTTGAGGTCTCCCACTGACGAACAGCACGGCAGAAGGGTTGCTGGCCAGGTGGCCAGATGATGTTGTCTTCTTCTGCTCCGGGCACTGTTTTCGCAGATGGCCAGGCTTGCCCCAGGTGTAACACCTATGGTTATCAGTCAGGACAGGTTTGATGCCAGGGACTGCAGTTTCAGACCGCTGAGAGGCTTGGTTGGTCTGCAGAAGAGGGGTCGCCGCGTGCGTTTTTCCCCCTTTCCAGGCATTTGGTGGAGCTTTGCGATGGTCCGATACACGAGTACTGATGAAGGTATCGGCCAGGTCTGCTGCGGCTTTAGCAGAACCGTGCTTCCGCTCTAGCTCAAACTGTCTGACGTCTGGAGGACAGATGTGCAGCAGCTGATCTTCAATCATGAGATCTTCCAGGGCCTCAAAAGAAGTGGCTTTCAGGCCCCTAGTCCATTGTTGGAATGTGATACGTAAACGGCTTACCACATCCATATAAGAGTCCCCAGGCCCTTTTTGCAGGGACCTAAACCATTTTCGGTATACTTCAGGAGTTAATAGATATTTATGAATGATTGCTGCCTTCATGGCTTTGTAATCTTCGTCCTGCTCCTCTGGCAGGTCCACATACGCGTCCAGGGCTTTGACTCGTAGCCCTGGTGTCAGGTATCGAGCCCATTGTGCTTGGGGCAAATGGTACTGACGGCAAGTTTTTTCAAACGACAGTAGATACACGTCAATGTCACTGTCCTTTTCCATGACTGGGAATTTAGAGGCTGGGCTTGCAGGCAGAGAGGTGTCCCTGTGCTCTAGGGATCCGAGGTTCTGACCCGGTCGGTGCTGCTGTTGGAGCCTAAACATCTCCAATTGGTGCCGATGTTCAGCCTCCCTCTGCGCAGCCTCTCTCTCAGCTGCAGCCTGGCGTTTCTCTCTCTCAGCTGCAGCCTGGCGTTCCAGAAACAGCAGGTACCTCTCAGGATCTGTTTCACTGATGCGCTGGAGTATCTCCTGCATTTTGAAAATCTCTGCTGTCTGCAGGCAATCTGGGGCTAGCCGGCTCCTGCTCCGGCTGCGGCCCAGAAGGGACAGTCAGTCGTATTCCCGGTTCAGTCCCTCTTTGCTCATCTTGTGAGGTCATTACGTCTGAACCACTTGGCTCTGGAGTATCGGGCACCCCTTCAGCTTCACGTTCCCCCGAGTTCTGGTTTGCTCGGATATTCTACTCCTGTAGGGCCTTTATCAGTTCTTTACAAGTTTTGTTGCTGGCGTCAAGGCCTCTTGTTGCACACACAGCAGTCAGCTCATCTTTGTTCATCTTCTTATACACTGCTGCCCCAGACATTTTGCAAGCAGAAAACGGAGAACAGAAAGCAGAGATAGAAAGGAGTTGTAGTAGGAAGGAGTTGTTGCTGTATGTCTCTTTAAAAACAAAAACTATGCCCAGCTTGTCTCTAAGGACTGTTTCCAAAAAGGTTACAATCCTTCATTGCAGAGCTAATTACTAACAATGCACTGAATGCTCTTAAGGCGAAACTACCCGACCGCTGCCAACCAGTATGTGACGAACGCGGGTATCAGATCGCTGCCCTCCTCACCGGCCGGTGACCGAGGACCCCCCTGACCCAATACCGCACTTGTCACAAACGTAACAATGCCACTCTCAGCTGCTTTCAGCACAAAGATTTCCCAGTTCGCGGGATCACCATCTAAGTGTCAGCTGCCTGAGAGCGATTGTTACCGGGCTAATTCAAACAATTAACCCTTTCTGTGCCACCACTTCTGGATTCCGGCCAGAAGACCCTTATATTAGCAATACCAGTATTTCAGAATAACCCCCTGTAACACACACTGTCACCTGCACACAGGTATATTCAGATGCGTTATTCTAAAAACAGTAGCGCTCTTCGAAGGAACAGATTTGTGATAGTTGCATTAAGAGCTTTAGGGACAAAATGAACACTTTTCAAAATAAGGTTTAATAATGAAAAGGTCAAGTTTTAGGTGCAGTAAAATATTTACAGAAAAATAAAAGTACAAAGTGAGACAAATTTACAGCGAAAGAGAACCGACTGGAAAAATACCTTGCATTTGAAATGTCCTTGCCTAATCAGTGTTTCGAAGATGATTTCCTGGTTCTCTGATGTTTGATGTTAAGGTGAGAACTCCCAATCTGATTGTGACAGTCTCTTTTCTGTGGACCACCAGGGGTGGGGCTATACCTCTTCTGCCATTCATATAAGAGAGGGAGTTTCCTTAGACAATGTCCAGGGCGGACCGTGGAGATACATGTTGCATAATCATGCATGGTTCATAACTTGTTACTGGATCGTCTTACATATTTTACAGTAAGAAATTTAATTTCAGCTTGCAATAAGCTTTCATATGACTCCAAACATGAGAATTCTAAAACCTTATAGGACCCTGGGGGGGGGGGGGTGGACTAATTCTATCCCTCCTTTGGTAACAAGGGGGGAATGTTTATACTTGTATTATCTGGGCCAAAATTCTACATTCAAATATGTAATGTTCATCACTATGGCATACCTATAGCGGAAGTTATGACTGTATGTAAGTTTAAGGCAGAAAGAGAGAGTCATCCCTAGGTCAGACCTGCCAGGGTAATTTATGGGCCAACATCAGGCTGTTGTATGTTTGTTCAAGATAAGTGGACAGACCTTTTCCTGGCCAGCTATAAACCGTAATCAGAGCCTCCTTTTTAAATTGGCCTGTCCACACGCAGTGGGGGGGGGGGGGGGGGGTTCAGGACAAGCTTGTCCAAACTGCCATGTCAGAAGGAGAGAGAAAAAAAAAAACGTAACTATTTACGTAGCTTCCCTGCCAAGATGGAGTCAGTGTCGCTTTGGGCCTGGTATCATTACCTCGCATGGATCGCACGCATGATATCATCACACCCATGTTTTTCTTTCGTCCTCCCAGGAGAAAAAATCCAGAGGTGTCCTCTTAGCAATTCGGGACACAGTAGCCTTCCACCTAAAGAACTCCGTCTTGGACACTGATGGTCGCTACATCATTGTCACCTGTGACATAAATTCACACCCCTACACTCTGGTGGCCCTATATGCACCAAACAGACATCAAATACGTATCCTAAAAAGACTTCTTAAACGCCTTATCCCCATCAGATATGGCAACTTACTGCTTTGTGGGGTCTTCAACATCACCAACGACCCTCAGATGGACTCATCATCCCAGGCCCTCAGCAATAAGCTCTCTCTGGGTAAACTCCTGCATAATGAGGAGTTGTATGATGTCTGGAGGTGCCAGCATGCCAATGAGAAAGATTACACCCACTTCTCCAGACATAAGTACTCCAGAATAGACATGTTCCTGTCGGACAAGTGGCTACTTCAAAAGATATCCTCTTCTAAAATATATGATATAACGTGGTCAGACCACACTGCAATATCTGTATCCATTGTTGAGACTGGGGCCCCTCTCCCAACCCCCATATGGCGTTGCAACATCAAACTACTACAAGAGCCAGAAATCCAAAAACTTATCTTCCAACACATTAGGGAATTCTTTGAAAATAATAATAATTCTGTCGCGAACCCACTTATTCTGTGGGAGGCGCACAAGGCATACATTAGGGGAATCCATTTACAACAAGGAGCCAGACGTAAAAAGCGGTACGACCTCCAATTAAATAAACTTACAGAGACCATACATGGTCTTGAGACCCAAAACAAAATTTCACCCTCTCCCACACTACTAAAATCTCTCCAGCAGCTTAGGGATGACCTCAGATTCCACCTCATGCAAAAATATGACACCTATCTTAGGAGACTGAAACGCCAAACGAAAGCACACGACAACAGACCTGGCAGACATTTGGCTCGCAAAGTAAAGAGGGAGCAAATCAAAACCAGAGTCCATTACCTACTGCACCCCACAAAACACCACAGAATAAAGAACCCACAAACCATTGCGGACCAGTTTGCAGAATACTATGAAACACTATACAACTTCAAAAACGACACCCACACAATCCAGCCTTCTACGGAACATATAGCAGCCTTCTTGAGCAAAATTAACTTGCCCAAGCTAACAGAAACACAACTCTCCAACCTAAACTCTCCCTTCACTCCCCAAAAAGTATGCAAGGTCATAGCTTCCTTACCAAATGGCAAGTCACCAGGCCCAGATAGCTTTCAAAACGAATATTACAAGACCTTCCAACAGGCACTAGCCCTGCACCTCACCCTAGCATATGGCTCGGCAGTTCAGGGGTCATCCTTCCCTTCAGAAATGTTGAGGGCATATGTGGTAACTATCCCCAAGTCAGGGAAAGAACCCAACACTCCTGCAAATTTTAGGCCTATATCACTTCTCAATTCCGATGTAAAGATATATGCCAAACTACTGGCCCAAAGAATTTCCAGTGTGATTCTGGCTCTTGTGGTGAAGGACCAGATGGGGTTTGTGAGAGGGAGACAACCCTCTGATGCTACAAGATGCATACTTAATGTTATCCATTTTGCTGAAAAAATGCAAACGCCTTCTCTGCTTCTTTCTATAGACACAGAGAAGGCTTTTGACAGGGTAGAATGGACTTATACGTCAAAAGTGCTAACGGCATTTGGTTTCCAGGGTCTCATTAAAGATGCAATCCTTGCTTTATACTCCAACCACTCTGCCCAAGTATACTCCTCAGGATTCCTCTCCAGAATATTTACCATAACAAACGGCACACGCCAAGGATACCCACTCTCCTCATACATCTTCAATCTTATGATTGAACCCCTGGCAGAATCCATCCGTTCAGACCCCCATATTCTGGGATTCCAAATTGGTACCAAATCACACAGCATCAACATTTTTCGCAAATGATATCATCCTCCTCCTGACTAACCCACTTGTCTCATTACCTCGAGCACACCAGATACTGGAGGCGTTTAGCGCCATTTCGTACTACAAAGTTTTAAACGAAAAAATCAGAATTGCGCTCTAGAAAATCTCACGTGTAGCAGCAACATATAGTGCGATAATAACACCCAAACAATGTATAAATTCAAAACAGTTGCGCTTAAAAATGATAAAATGTACTAAAAATAAAAAATAATAATAAAGACGTGATCAATTATTATTGTGCATAAAGTCCAAAAAGCTTTTTCATTTTTGGACTTTATGCACAATAATAATTGATCACGTCTTTATTATTATTTTTTATTTTTAGTACATTTTATCATTTTTAAGCGCAACTGTTTTGAATTTATATAATTTGTACTACAAAGTTAACTTCTCTAAGTCCCTGATACTTGACCTAGGAGTCACACCAGAAACAAAAACCCTACTTAAGCACCAACTTCCATACACATGGAGCTCCCAAGGGATACCCTATCTGGGAATTACCCTCACAGCCTCAATTGTGTCTCTAGCGCATGCTAACTATACTCCCCTAGTACAAAAACTCAGAGCCAAAATCAAAGACCTGGCCCAAAAAGATTTATCTTGGCTGGGTAGATTGGCAGCCTTTAAGATGCTAATTCTCTCACAACTTCTCTACTACTTTAGAGTGCTCCCTATACATTTTCCACCAAAATATCTGAAACCCCTAATGGTCCTTCTCCAAAACTATATTTGGAATAATGAAAACCTAGGTGCGCCCGTTCCAGCCCCACAAAACACAAGTCCACAGGAGGTATGGGGATGATTAACATTAAAGACTACCAACAAGCAGCCATACTAGACCAGTTGAAACACTGGACTAGAGTTGAATACCCCCCGCTTTGGGTAGAGATTGAAACAGCAGTCTCCCCCATCAATAATCTTACTCACTTGCTAATATTAGATGAATGGAAAACCTGGAACATCACCTCTCTCCCACCCACTATAAAAGCATCCCTAAATGCGTGGCGTAACATACAAAAACAAACACACCAAACTACACATATAGTGGTCCCCGACATACCCATTCAAACATTAGACATTTTAATGCCCTTCATGTACACGAAACCAATCCAGTCATACGGTATAACTCATTTGCAAGACCTATTCAAAGACTCTAAAACCAAAAAATGGGAATCCATTAAGAAAGAGTACCACCTCCCAGACAACACCCAATTCCTATGCATGCATATCCTCGCATTTCTAGCTACACACCCTATACGGACAATAAATATTCCCCCTGGAGCATGGAATGTCCTCCGCTCCAACAAATCCAGCCAAAGGGGCATATCCCTGTTCTATAACCTACTTAATGCAAAAACAACTTTCCAGAAGTTCCTGGCAATCCACAAATGGGAAGCCAACCTAACCAAATCCTACTCTCCATATCAGTGAAAGTATTGCTATACAATCTACCTACAGGCACTCTAAATGCACTAATCACTGGGAAATGATGCTCAAAATCCTGCATAGGTGGTACTACACACCATATAGGCTAGCGAAATTTCTCCCGAATAGCCGCTCACTATGCTGGCGAGGCTGCTGGAAAGTGGGTAACCTCCTCCATATCTCGTGGGAATGCCCATGTCTTACCAGCTTCTGGAGACAAATATTTAAACTCATATCCACAATTACAGGCATCTTAACCACACCTAACCCAGCACTGGCATTATTGAACCTCGATATTGAAAGATTCCCTACACAAATGAGACAAATAATAACACACATTCTACTAGCAGCCCGCAACATAATTCTCAGGAAATGGAAGTCCCAAGATTCCCCAAATATATCAGAGACCATAAACATTGTCAGGTTAAACCACCTATACGAGAGACACTTAGCAGTCAACTCGTTAACATGTAAAGCCTTTGATGATAGATGGTCAATATGGCCAGATATCACCAATAAGCCCTCACCAGGACCCTAAACCCCACCAAATTCTCCAACTTTAACCAATGAACAGAAACTATACACACTCCCCCGCATTGCGTACCTCCTGCATCCCCCCCCATTCTTCCTACATCATGACACACAAAAGATGAAAGAGCCCTCCTCAGACCTCCGTCCACAGCTTGAACCCAGTGGGGGTGGGCAGAGGCACTGAGGAGACCCTACTAATGCTGACCCAGGTATACAACACCATCTGCCGATACCAATGAATGATATACGATGCGTTGTATTAACCTGTATGCTACTGTTATCATCTTATGTCAAACTTACCATATACGAACCGCATGCATGTATGTAATTCTTGATACCCTTCAATAAAAACGAATGTTTCAAAGAAACCAAACAAACCCAACAGAGAAAAGGGAATTTCTTATCTGGCAGGCCGGCCAAAAGTGTCCCGGGACCTCAAAAGTGTAGCAAAACACTAAACAGTCCAAACTAAATGTGTTCCCATGGGGCAGCAGTAATTCTTAAATGTACAGCAACATTCCTATTATCCCCCCCTCCACCCACCACACACACACACACATCCACATTCTATTATTGTGTGACCAATACCATCCAAATAATTCTTACTTTCATTTCCCAAAGTTATCCGTCTACAAGGTGACCTATATAGATCAAATGATGGCACCAATGAGGATGGAGGAGGACCAGAGTCACATGACTGAGAAGATACTAAACCTCACCCTGGAGATCATCTACCTGCTGACCGGAGAGGTGAGGAGGATTCTGGGAGGTCACATGACATCACTCTTATCTCTATTAATAAAACACAGACCTGACCGGAGAGGTGAGGAGGATTCTGGGAGGTCACATGACATCATTCTTATCTCTATTAATAAAACACAGACCTGACCGGAGAGGTGAGGAGGATTCTGGGATTCTAACATGATATTCCTTTTGGTTCCTTGATACAGAGATTTCCTCTTATGAAGTCAGGTGATGATATGACCATCACAGTGCCTCCATGTGACTCCCTAAAACCTGAGAGACACAACCTGCAGAAGATTCTCGAAGTCACCAAGAAGATGATGGAGCTGCTGACAGGAGAGGTGAGCGGTGCTGGGAATTCTGGGACATTATCCAGTAACAGACAAGGGATGTGTCTGGATGGTGACTGTATCATTGTGTGTGTCAGATTCCTATAAGGTGTCAGGATGTCACTGTCTATTTCTCCATGGAGGAGTGGGAGTATTTAGAAGAACACAAGGATCTCTACAAGGACGTCATGATGGACAATCAGCCGCCCCTCACATCACCGGGTAAGAGGAGAGAGCAGTACTGCGGCTCCACCTAGATCCCCCATCATCTGATAAATACATAGAAACAATGTATTGAGTCAGTGTGTGTGTTTCCTACAGATGGATCCAGTAATGGGAACCCACCAGAGAGATGTCCCCGTCCTCTGTATTCCAGGGATTCCACACAGGAAGGTCACACCATCCCTCACCATCATCAGGTAGATGAGGAACAATAACTGATAGTATCATTAGGATCTGTACATTATCTGCATTGTTAACGTTGATGTCATTTTTATTATATCTTTCAGAGTGGAAACTTTGCGGATGATAATATTCTTGTTAAAGAAGAGTATGATGAGGAGTATGGAGTGATGGAGGAGTTTTCAGAAGCACACAAGTTTATGATGGAGCCACCTAATACCAGGAACCCACCACAGAGATGTCCCCATCCTCTGTATTCCTGGGGTTCCACACAGGAAGGTCACACCATCCCTCATTGTTACAAGGTTGGTGGAACGGAGCATCTAGAACATGGACTCGTAGAGATGATGTGTGGATTTTTTATGTGGACTTTATTTTATATATTTTACAGTTGATATTCACTCTCATCCTCTTGGTTTAGGGTGAAGATCTGATAGATATCAAAGTTGAGGTGAAAGAAGAAGAAACATATGTGAGCGATGATCAGCAGTCTATGGAGGAGGATGGAATAACAGGGACATTTATAGAAGAGGACACTCCTACAGAGATCAGCACAGGTGGGTCATTAACACTAAATACATTCCTCCACCCATACTGCTCACTGATTGGTCCAGAGCAGGGCGGGGACTGGGTGATATCAGCCTGTAATATCCTGGTCACTTTCCTGAGCTGTTTTCCCCATCCTGTATTCCTGTATTTCTCTCTGATAATCTTCCTTCTCTGTGCTGCAGACACAATTTATGTAAGTGAGTAAGTGATTGGTACAAAGACTTTAAAAACCTTATATTGTATTGACCTACACACTGCCATTGCTAAACTCATTAACACAGCTAGTTCCCAGTTCATGCAAATCATCTGGTTTCAATACAGTTAGGTTACTAAGTTGGTTCAAATGTGGGGCATGTAGTCATATCTCTTTATGTCCT
>BLSH010130800.1:415318-425391 GCA_018402905.1 Glandirana rugosa | reverse complement strand
AAGGGCGTTAGTCTTGTCCTTATAAGTGCGGGAAATGTTTTTCAGATAAGTCCAGTCTTTCCATACATCAGAGATCTCACACAGGGAAGAGACTATATTCCTGTTCTGATTGCGGGAAATGTTTTATAATTAAACCAGATCTTGTCAAACATCAGCTATCTCATGCAGTGGAGAAATCACATTCATGTTCTGATTGCGGGAAATGTTTTATACGAAATTCAGCGCTTATCACACATCAGAGATCTCACACAGGGGAGAAGCCGTATTCCTGTCCTGAGTGCGGGAAATGTTTTTCACAAAAGTCCAATTTTTACAGACATCAGAGATCTCACACAGGGGAGAAGCCGTATTCCTGTCCTAAGTGCGGGAAATGTTTTTCAGATAAGTCCTATTTTAACCAACATCAGAGATCTCACACAGTGGAGAAGCCAGTTCCCTGTCCTGAGTGAAAGAATTGTTCCTCACTGAAGTCCTGTCCTCCTGTACATCAGGGATCCCACACAACCCTCAAGGTGTATTAGTTTATTGAGTGTGGGAAATGTCTTCTATGTGAATGTTGCTGGACATCACAGCTCTCATGTGGGGAAGAAGCACACCCTGATATACACCTCAGATATACTCCATGGCTGATCTTCATCATGTAAGAAACAGTTCATAAGGAGATCAGAGACCACCAAAGACATGGATGAAGTGCACAGCCCCCAGACAATAGAAATGAATCCCTTTTATTTCCTCATTAAAAAACTAGAAAATACAAATCAAAACGTATAACCTAATACCAGCGCTGAAAAAATATCCACAGCACTAGGGTTAAAACTTAATTTGAACAAAACCAGGAGACAGGCGCTTCGGGACCAACGCCATCTTCTGGAAGGAAACCAGACCAGAATACAACTATTATTATGAACCAGCAATGACATTAAAATTCTATGACAAATTACAAAGAACACAATTTTAATACTTATATCTAATTGAAAATAGAAAAATGGTACATACATCTATCATAAAAAGCAGGATTGGTCCACCAGACCTAATGGAATAAGCACATCTAGGCTGGCGGACAAGTAATGGGTTTCTTAGTAAACTGAGCAATTACAGCATGTTATTCTATGGGAAGAAAACATATTAGGACAAATTAAGCCCCAAACCTAGGGGGCTGATGATCCTGATCATAAAATGGCAAAAAAGGATCAGAAAGACTGCAGGGTATTCTGAGATCCATTAATTGGCTGGTGGGCCTTAGTGGGCAGCCAGATGGATCTAACTGTTGTTTATAAAGGCATTGACATCCCACTCAATGTTCATGCCCTGAGGGGCATATGTCTTGGCCTGATAAATCCACCTGGCCTCCAACCTCGAGATCTCCCGAACCACATGGCTACTGCTCCAATTTGATGTAAATCTGTCAATCCCTATAAACACTGTTCCCTTGGGACTTATACCATGACAGAGAGCATAATGTTTTAAAAGGCTATGGTTTGGAAACCCTTTTTTAATGCTCTTTAAATCTGGTGACCATCTGCCGTTTTGTACGGCCAATATACTGTAACTCACAAGGACAACGGATCAAGTATACCACATCTAGACACAACCCGTCTAGACTGCCAGGACCAAAGGTGCCGGGAGAGATCCGTTTCCCACCGACAAGTGGATGACAACCCTTGGATGTGCACATCGACTGGAAACCAGTGCTTCTCCTGGAAGAACTTCAGCAACTTGCAGGTGTCCAGACATCAAAGACCGATAGTTGGTACACTAGGAGCTTACAGAGAGCATCACTCAGATGGAGGATGCCCTGGTACCAATACAGAGCCTGCTGGATCTGTCTACAGAGGAGTACTTACCACACCCCAACTCATCAAGGCTCTGATACTGTAACTCTCCCACACAATTACATCATATAGGAAAATAACACAGGGGGGGTATATGTCAGAGCACGAATTAATGAAAAATATGACAGGTTTTCTGGATTTAATACGGACTGATCTAATTTTTGGATAGGCCGAAATATTAAAAGGGTAATTCCAGGTCACAACTCATCCTAAGACATGTTTCTCATTGGAATTGCTGGGGACTTGCAAGCAAAGTGTTTACAGAACTGGTTAGAAGAATAGGGATGGAGGCATGCTCACACATGCAAATATATTGGAAGCAGATTGTGGACTTTCTGCACGACACCATGGGCTCCCCACTGACCCTGGACCCGAGGCAATGCCTCTTGGGTCTTTACACAGACACTGACATAGACAAATTCATGAGAATCTTTTTACATGAGACCCTTTTTATAGCCAGAAAAGCGATAGCACGTAATTTGATGAAACAAACACCACCAAGGTTTAATGAATGGCTTTCTGGGGTTAACAATGCACTACCGTACAAGAAGGTAATATACATTAAGTAGGGGTTGCCCTGGAAAATACAATAAGATATGGGACCGCTGGCTGCAAGTGGCAGAAACGTGGATGATATGGATATGCTCTCACATTGTTGTCTCTGAATGCTGACTGCTGAACCATGTACAAGATATGTAAACAAGTAGGAAAGACCGTCATTGACATGGAAGGTTGTGTATATTGTATATGCCAATGTACCATCTTACATAGGCCAAATACCCATACAGGATAGATGCCATTGTATATGTAACCACTGTTGTCAAATGTATATCTTATAATGCTCCGTTGTAAATGTGAAAACTTAATAAACACTGTTGAATGGAGAAGAATAGGGATGGGCCAAATACTCCCCTGTTTGGTTTGCCGTGATGTCAGAAGGGAGTGGTGCCACCGTGTGATGTGTCCAGGTGGCTCCTCCCCTTGCCTATATAAGAAATGTCAAAGCACAGAGTGTTCATAAGGCAGGAGGCCTCCCAGGAGGCAAGAGTGTTTATCATTTTTTTCTATTTTTCGGGTTGGCAGGTGGCGTGATTAACGATGGATTTACATCGGGGGGCACTGTTTTTTATCTTTTAACCACTTAACAACCGGCCCATAGCCGAATGATGGCTACAGGGCGGTTGCTTAATTCTGGGAGGACGTACAGTGACGTCCTCCCAAAATCGCGCTTCCCACACGTCCCTGGGGCGCACACGGGAACATCTGTGACCGCCAGGCATCACAGATCGTGGTGAATGGCCGTTGTGAGCGGCCTTTCACCACGTGATCGCTCCATCAAATGACAGAGTGATCACATGTAAACAAGCCAGCGCGCCCGCCAGCTTTTCTCTCTCCTCTCCGCACCGATTGGTGCATTGAGAGGAGGGGGGGCAGAGAGGACGTGTGCAGTGCTGCTAAGTGACAATGGGGGACAGGTTGCACCTCCCACCATCCATCCACACCCACCCACCCAACCATCCTCACCCCATCCATGCTCATCCATCCATCCATGCTCACCCAGCCATCCTCACCCCATCCATGCTCAGCCACCCATCCAGCCATGCTCACCCATCCAGCCATGCATGCTCACCCACCCAGCTGTGCTCACCCAGCCATCCATCCATGCTCACCCAGCCATCCGTGCTTATCCAGCCATGCCCACCCATCCATCCATGTTCACCCATCCATCCATGTTCACCCACCCAGCTGTGCTCAGTCATCCCCCTCCGTGCTCAGTCATCCCCATCCATGCTCATCCATCCTCTTCTGTGCTCAGTCATCCCCATCTGTGCTCATCCATCCTCATTCGTGCTCAGTCATCCCATCCGTGCTCATCCATCCCCATCCATGCTCATCCATCCGCATCTGTGCTCAGTCATCCCCTTCCGTGCTCATCTATCCTCATCCATCCCCATCCATGGCTCATTTGTGCCTCATTCATGCTCATCCATACCACATCAGTTCTCATCTGTGACACATTCATGCCACTACAGTACCCATCCATGCCACTACACTGCCCATCCATGCCAATTTTTGCTAGGTACATGCTGTGTGTTAGAAATATTGTATAAATGGACAACTTTATGTAAAAAAAAAATGCATTTTCATTTTCTTTCCACATTTTCCAAAAACTTGTGGAAAAAATGACATGTTCAAAAGACTCATTAGGCCTCCTAGAATATACGTTGTGGTGTTTGCTTTCCAAAATGGGGTCATTTTTTGGATGTTTCTATTGTCCTGGTGCTCCAGGACCTTCAAAAGTGCAAGAGGTAGTGAAGAAATTATATGTGTAACTCATGCTCCTAGAATGCTTGATGGTGCTCCCTGCATGTTGGGCCTCTGTATGTAGCTAGGCTGTGTAAAAGTCTCACATGTGGTATCGCCATACTCAGGAGGAGTAGTAGAATGTGTTTTGGGGTGTAATTTGTGGTATGCATATGCTGGGTGTGAGAAATAATCTAACATATGACAATTTTGTGAAAAAGAAAAAAAATCTTCACTTTGCAAAGAATTGTGGGAAAAAATTACAACTTCAAAAAATTCACCATGCCTCTTACTAAATACCTTGGAATGTCTACTTTCCAAAAAGGGGTCATTTGGGGGGTATTTGTACTTTCCTGGCTTGTTAGGGTCTCAAGAAATGAGATAGGTTGTCAGTACATCAAGTGTGATCAATATTCAGTGATTGGCACCATAGCTTGTAGTCTCTATAACCTTCACAAAGACCAAAAAATATACACTAATTTGTTTTTGTTTTTTTTACCAAAGATATGTAGCAGTATAAATTTTGGCCAAATTTTATAACAGAAACGAAGAAAAATTTTATTTTTTTTTACAAAATGTTCAGTCTTTTTTAAATTATATCACAAAAAATAAAAAACCCAGCGGTGATTAAATACCGCCAAAAGAAAGCTCTATTTATGTGAAAAAAAGGACGCAACATTCATTTGGGTACAGAGTTGCATGACTGAGTAATTGTCATTCAAAATGTGAAAGCACTGAAAGCAGAAAATTGGTCTGGTTGTTAAGTGGTTAATAAAGGATCAAAAACTGTCTCATGTGGTTATTACCTTTGTACACTTTTGGTAAATGGATAGGGGTACGATGTACCCAATAACCATTTACATAATGGGGGGCTGCGACCTGGGGGGCCTCTTGTTAAAGGGGAATTTCATGTTCTGATAAGCCCGCAGATCCTGACAACCACAGTCCAGGTTGAGGGCATATGGCCTGGTATGGTTCAGGAGACTCGCTCTCTCATCCCCCCCTTTCCTGACCTGCCAGGCTGCATGCCCAGATAAGGGTCTGGTATGGATTTTGGGGGCCCCACACCATTTTTTAAAAAAAAATTTGCATTGGGGTTCCCCTCCAAATCCATAGCAGATATGGTATGGACTGGGAAGGGGGTGTAATGATATCACGTGCAGGGACACACAAAACCTGCACCATTTTGTGAGGGTCAGCCATGCCAGTTCTAACTTAGAACAAACTCCTCATCCCCCCTCCCAACAACTTAGGAATTCTTAGGTCCCCGTATCAGGCGCCAACAGGTCTGGAGGTGTTTTGGCAAGCCTGATCATAAACCAATAAATCAGATCCATTAAGAGACAGGATGTCTGAGATAATAAGGAAAGGCCATAAATCCCTCCCTCAGGCAACTGTGACATTCCGGAGACCCTCAAGTAATCTTAAAAGTAAGAAATTTACTCACAAATGTATAACTCCAGATAGGAACGTGACATCTTAATAAAAAGTATATATGTGAATGCGGAAGTTCATTCCGAATAAAAAGAATCCAAACGTCAATGAATTTGATCCTACAGAAAATCACTGCTGTTTCTCCTCTTCCCAGGGTAACAGAGAGTGGCCAATCTGTTGTGTATAGACTTATTTTAATGCCCTGTGCATGCTGAGCGTGAATTCCTTTATGTGGGGTTTGCACGGTGATCCCCTCCCAAGATATGATTTTTATATGGCAAATTGCATATTAGGGAAGGTTCTTATTCCACGGTCCGCCCAGGACAGCCCATGGGCCCTCCTTACCCATGTGAGTGGTCCCATCCCTTGGCCTTCAGAGAAAAAGGGAATAGACCGGACAGTGGGGAGTTCTCACCTTACCATCAAAGAACAAACATCCAAGAATCTGTGGACTCATCAACGAATCTCTAATTAATCACGGACATTTAAATGCAAGTAACTTTTCCCCATCCATTCTGTCTTATCTCTTTGCTGCTGTATAATATGTCTCTAATTGCTTTGTAACACCTTTTTTTTTGGTAAATATTTTAACTGCACCAATTTTGACCTTTTCATTATTAAACCTTATTCTGAAAAGTGTTAATCTTGTCCCTAAAGCACTTAATGCAAGCTATAACGAACCTGTTCCTTTGAAGAGCGCTACTGTTTAGGATAACTCATCTGAATATCCCTGTCTTTGGTGACAGTGTGTGTTACAGGTGGTTATTCTAAAATCACAAGTGGTATTGCTAAAATCTGGGTTTTCTGGCCGGCATCCAGAAGTAATGGCACGGAAAGGGATAATTGCTTGAATTAGACCAGTAACAATCGCTCCATGGCGGCTGGCGCTTAGACGGTGGTCCCACAAGCTGGAGAATCTTTGTGCTGAAAGCAGCTGAGAGCGGTATTGTTACGTTAGTGACAAGTGCAGTGTGAGATCAAGGGGGTCCCTGGTCACCCGTCAGTGAGGAGGGCAGTGATCTGATACCCGTGTTCGTCACGGTGGGGGGCGCCATTTTTTTATTCAGCTCTCAGCAGGGAAACCCATTGACAGCTGATGACTGTTTGGTTGTTAAGGACACCACGCAGCCGGCTTCCCGGCCCTGTTCTGTAACAACCAGCTTACACTGCACCCTGATTTGGCAAAGCTTTGCCCAATCAGGGCGCAGAATGCACTGTGCAGTGCAGCGCTCAGTGTCTTGCAGGGTGTTCATCGGGCAAACACCATGCAAATTTGGGTGTCCGGCGAATGGCCAAACAGGCTTGAACTCATGCTTGGGCCAAACTATTTGCCCATCCCTATAGGTGAACAATGGCTTTTGTTTCTCTTTCCACCTGAAGCTTAGAACAAGTCTTTTATTATTGTCTCCAAATAGGATTTGTTTCATGATCCTTGGGCCAGTAATATAGACCAACCTTCAAAGGCAAGATACACAGAGTGTCAAAACAGGAAGTAAATAAAATTATACCTCTGTGTCTATGAGACTGAAGAACTCACAACATATTTACACAGGTGACAGGAAAGTTAACATACCTGGTCAGTTTAAAACTTGGCTATAATATTTCACCAGCTGAAAGACAGCGAGAAACATTGTATATATCTTCCGAATGTGATGGGAAAGGAAATATGGAATTAATACAAATGCTAACCTTTAAAATATGTGGACACTACAATGTATATCTAATTAGGAATATTAGTATGTTTATATGTTCAGTTTAAGTTTTGGGACGACTGGCGAGGGATAGGCTGGCTACTGCTTGGTTAAAGTGCCACTGCACGTTTAAGTGTGGGCACTTTTAAAACGGCAATACTTCTAACAAGTGATTAGATCATCACCGTCATCCTCTCATCATGTCCTCTCTGCTCTGCTTTTCCAGGTAACTGCTTTCACTTCTCCCTGCAACTTAAAAGCCATCCTTACTGTCTGCACACATATCTGCCTGCTGTAACCATTGGTAACTGCTTTCACTTCTCCCTGCAACTTAAAAGCCACCCTGTCTGCACACATATCTGCCTGCTGTAACCATCGGTAACTGCTTTCACTTCTCCCTGCAACTTAAAAAGCCATCCTGACTGTCTGCACACATATCTGCCTGCTGTAACCATCGGTAACTGCTTTCACTTCTCCCTGCAACTTAAAAGCCATCCTGACTGTCTGCACACATATCTGCCTGCTGTAACCATCGGTAACTGTTTTCACTTCTCCCTGCAACTTAAAAGCCATCCTGACTGTCTGCACACATATCTGCCTGCTGTAAGCATCGGTAACTGCTTTCACTTCTCCCTGCAACTTAAAAGCCATCCTGACTGTGTGCACACATGTCTGTCTGCTGTAACCATCGGTAACTGCTTTCACTTCTCCCTGCAACTTAAAAGCCATCTGCACACATATCTGCCTGCTGTAACCATCGGTAACCACTGACTAAACTCTTAGAAAAACTGGGCTACATTGCATGACTGATATCAACCACTGCCTTGTTGAAGACTTTCAAACTGTTGTTTACACTTGTCTATTGAGGTTGCACTTACTTTTATTATAGTGTTCTGGCCAAGATCAAACACCTATGCTTATCTTGCAGGGTCTGTCTCTTGCTTAGCAATTTGTTTCAGGACAGAAAACCCCCCACTTTCTCCATGTGCCTTTTGATTAGCTCTAAATTGAATAATTGTTAACCTCCCCCAGCCCCATCCCAGAATAAATTCAGTTTAAGTTTTGGGAGGCGAGGGACAGGCTGGCCACTGCTTGGTTAAAAGTGCCACTGCGTGTTTAAGTGTGGGCACTTTTAAAATGGCACTTGAAATAAGGCACTACTTTAAAGGCAAGTACAAAAATGAGCTATCTGTTACCAAGTCTGTACATTTCCACTTTTATTTTCTACTTCACTTTATTCCCCTTTCTCTACCCTCCAGCATGCTCATACTTTTCTTCTTTGCAATAACACCCTCTCTCCTCAAACTCTCACTTAACCCTCCTTCGCCGCCCCAGCCTATACATATCCCCCTCACTCTTGCCCTCTCAATACTACTGCACCTATCACTTCCGACTCATTCTGAGCCAACACAATACCACCACCTCCACTTTAATGCAGCGCCAGCCCTCGCTTAGGTCACACTCCCACCTTACGGCCCTCACCCTCCTACTACTCCATATGTCTGGGGATATTGCCCTAAACCCTGGCCTTCCTCTAGCCAACTCCTACCCCCAGAAGTGGCAGTCTAGCTTCTATGACAACAGCCATAACTTCCGCTGTCTTGTCTCAATTCCCTTGATTCCAAGAATCAGCCCTCCCCCTTATGTGTGCCCTCTGGAATGCCCGCTCTGTCTCCAACAAACTTGCCTCCATGCCTTGCCTCAATGACCTTTTCCTTTCCAACTTCCTCAATTTCCTTGCTATTACCGAAACCTGGCTCCAGGAATCCGACACTGCCTCTCCAGCGGCCCTCTGCCATGGTGGCCTCCTCTGAACTCACTCACCCAGGTCCAGTGAATGAAAAGGAGGCGGTGTTGTACTTCTCCTCTCCCCAAAAAGCACCTTCCAGGTTCTTCCTACACCCCCTCTCTTTCCCTCTGTTCTTTTGAAGTGCACTGCATTCGCCTATTTTCTCCTGTTTGTTTGAGGGTTGCAGTCATTTACCGACCCCCTGGCCCTGTGTCACGCTTTCTTGATGACTTCTCTGCATGGCTACCCTACTTCCTCTCCTCTGAAGTACCTGCCATCATCCTTGGAGACTTTAACATTCCAGTCCATGCTAAAACCTCAGCCACTTCCCAACTACTCAATTTAACCTCCTCCTTCAACCTAACACAATGGACACAAACCACCTGTCACGTACCTGGTGATGGAGTCTGATTGTGCAGAGGGCAACCTCTCTTACGACCCTGGTTTGGGAACCCCTGGTAGAGCAGACAGGAGATTCCGGAGCACAGGGGGGGGCACGAGGGCTGGTGCGGATGCCGGTGGTGTTGTGAGGATCCTCCAGGAGCTCGTGCAGACAGAAGAGTGGTGATGCAGGCCGGGTCGTTAACAGGCTGGCAGGTGCGGTGCAAGGGAGCAGGCAAACGGGTCGTCAGGTGCAGGCAGGGTCGTTAACAGGCTGGCAGGTGCGGTACAAGGGAGCAGGCAAACGGGTCGTCAGGTGCAGGCAGGGTCGTTAACAGGCTGGCTGGTGCGGTACAAGGGGGTTCAGGCAGAAGCGTGGTCGTAAACAGGCAGAGGGTCGGTACAGGCAGAGTTCAATCAAGGTCGGGCAAGCCGGGTCACAGATACAGCAAGTCTTTAGCAAACAGGTCACGGGAACACACTGGAACGCTATAGAACGGACAGCATTTGCTACAGGAAGCAGGAAGTTTAAATAGAGCTGCTGTTCCAGGAAATAGAGGAAAGCACAACCAAATGCATTAACCCTTAGCACCGTCTTTTCCTAACATTGCCCCCCCCCCCAAGGGGCAGCCTCCGGATGCC
>BLSH010130800.1:404738-415194 GCA_018402905.1 Glandirana rugosa | reverse complement strand
TTGCCGGTCTGCCTCGCATGGTTGGTCTGAAATCTTGTCATGAATGCGACGAAGAGCAGCAAGAGGGTCCTGCTGACCCAATACGAGGATGGCGACCGCCTCAAGCGGATGTTGTTGAGTCAGGTGAGCCGGTGGGTCGTTAGTGGGAAGAAACGGTTAATGCCGATGGTAGGGCGGAAGAACAGGTTGCGGACGGGTCTTTTGGGCCACGGTCGACACAGGCTGAATAACTTGAAAAAGCGGAGGTTATTATTTGAGGACGTCCTCTGTTACCGTGCTTGTGTCCGTTGGTTATTCCTTTGCATACTGTTCTTTTCCGCACCGCACAGCTGGCACCGGGTTTTCTGGGCAGGCGTTGGACAAGAAGGCGGGATGGTAGCCGTAATTGGCAAAGAAGGGTGATTGCTGGGTGGCCGAGTGGACTGAGTTGTTGTAGGCGAACTCCGCCAGCGGTAGGAGCATAACCCAGTCGTCCTGGGAGAACGACGAGAAGCAGCGTAAGTACTGTTCTAAAGTCTGGTTGGTACGCTCCGTCTGGCCGTTCGTTTGGGGGTGATATGCTGAGGACAGGGATTGGCTGGTCTTCAGGGACTTGCACAGAGACCTCCAGAACCTGGACGTGAATTGCACGCCACGATCGGACACCACATCCCTTGGAATTCCATGTAACCGGACAATCTCCTTAATGAATATTTTGGCCGTCTCTGCGGCCGAAGGTGTGCCTTTCATAGGCAGGAAGTGGGCCATCTTGGAGAGTCTATCCACTACCACAAAGATGGTTGAGCAGCCTTCGGAAGGGGGTAACTCCACAATGAAATCCATGGATATGTGGCTCCAGGGCCTCTCCGGAACAGGTAAAGGTTTAAGAAGGCCCCATGCCCGAGTCTTACTCCCCTTACACCGGCTGCAGGTAGTGCATGATCCCACATAAGCCTTACAGTCCTCTCCCACTCGGGGCCACCAGAATGTGCGCTGCACTAGTTCCAAGGTCTTGCGTGTCCCGAAGTGCCCAGCGAGGTGGTGGTCATGGCAGAGGTTCAAAACTGCTGTTCGTAGGTGCTCCGGCACGAAAATCTTGGTACCCTGCCAGAACAATCCGTCCTTGAGCTGCAGAGATGTTCCCGGGAGGGGGTTTGACCCCAGGGAGGCTTGCCGGATCCGCGACAGCAAATCTTCCTGTAACAATAGGAAGTTTCCTGGAGGTAGTATGGTGTCAGGAGATGTTGAAACTTCCGGTATATTGAACATGCGTGACAGGGAGTCAGGTTTAGTGTTCTTCGACCCGGGCCTGTAAGTAATATGAAAGGTAAATCGGGCGAAGAATATCGCCCATCTGGCTTGGCGGGGTTTCAGTCTCTTCGCAATTCTCAGGTATTCCAGATTACGGTGGTCCGTATAGATGAGAATCGGATGCGCTGCCCCCTCTAGGAGATACCGCCATTCCTCCAGAGCGGCTTTAATAGCAAGGAGCTCACGGTCCCCCACATCATAGTTCCTTTCAGCGGGGGACAGTCTGCGTGAGAAAAACGCCACTGGGTGTAGCCACGCCTTTGTACCTTGCCTTTGAGAAAGAATAGCCCCGACTGCTACTTCGGATGCATCAACTTCCAGAACATAGGGCAGAGCGGGGTCCGGGTGCTTCAGGATGGGTGCTGATGTAAACAGTCCTTTGAGTCTTTCGAAGGCTGTTTGTGCCTCAGGAGTCCAATGGAACGGGGTACCCTGCTTGGTCAGGTGTGTGATGGGGGAGATGATGGAGGAAAATCCCCGGATAAACTTCCTATAGAAGTTTGCAAACCCTATGAATCTCTTGGTTCCTTTCCTGTCGACCGGAGCGGGCCAGTCCAGGATGGCAGCGACCTTTTGGGGGTCCATCCTGATGCCTTCGACTGAGATAATAAGTCCAAGGAACTGGATGCTTGCCTGCTCGAATTCACACTTCTCCGGTTTAGCATAGAGGCCAAGTTGGCGGAGGCGACCCAGTACCTGTTTGACATGGACACGGTGGTGCTCCAGAGAAGGTGAGAAAATCAAAATATCATCGAGA
The DNA here is from genome assembly GCA_018402905.1 of Glandirana rugosa. Classification (NCBI taxonomy): domain Eukaryota; kingdom Metazoa; phylum Chordata; class Amphibia; order Anura; family Ranidae; genus Glandirana; species Glandirana rugosa. The sequence goes on along the minus strand of BLSH010130800.1, from coordinate 413,147 downwards.
TAGGCGATGACAAAGAGGTCAAGGAAGTCCCTGAATATGTAATTTATGAAATGCTGAAAGGTAGCTGGGGCATTACATAAACCAAATGGCATCACTAAGTACTTGAAGTGACCGAAGCGAGTACGAAAGGCCGTCTTCCATTCATCGCCTTCTCTGATCCGCACCAGGTTGTAAGCTCCCCGGAGGTCTAATTTAGTGAACACGGTGGCGGTCCCCAGGCGCTGAAACAATTCCGGAACAAGTGGAAGCGGGTAGCGGTTCTTCACCGTGACTTTATTGAGCTCCCGGTAATCAATACATGGCCGCAGGGAATGGTCCTTCTTCTCTACGAAAAAGATGCCTGCCCCAGCCGGGGATGTAGAAGCACGGATGAAGCCCTTTTTGAGATTCTCGTCAATATAGGACTTCAGGGTGCCGAGTTCCAGCTCTGTCAGCGGGTATATCCTTCCAAAGGGAATCTCTGCACCGGGGAGAAGCTCAATGGGGCAGTCATACGGTCTATGAGGCGGAAGGACCTCAGCCCCCTTTTTGCTAAAGACATCTAGAAAAGCGCGGTAGACGCTGGGGATGAGCTGACTGATCTCAGGCTCCGGATCAAGGTCCAGGGTTAGTAGGGCAGGATCTGTTCCAGGAATCCTCGGGAAGCAGTGGTTGTGGCAATACTGGGACTGGAACTGGACTTCCCCAGAGGACCAGTCAATGGTGGGATTATGGGCCTGAAGCTAAGGCAGTCCAAGAATAACAGGGAAGATGGGTGAGGCGATGGCATCGAGGGTAAGTAGCTCCCGATGGCCTCCCTGCATCGTGGTGGTCAGAGGGGTGGTCTCCTCTGAGACCAGGCCAGATTTCAAGGTTGTGCCATCAGCCAGGTGCACCGCCATCCTGCGAGTCTTGGGTCGCAGGGGTATCCTATGTTGTGCCGCAAAGCTGAGGTCCAGGAAGCAACTGCATGCACCTGAGTCTACAATAGCAGAGACTGTAACGGCTCCTCCAGGAAACTGTAAAAGCAGAGAGAGGGTGAGATGAGTCGCCCCAACAGGTGCTGGTTGAGGAGAGGTGGCAAGACATCTTTCCAACTTGGACGGACAGGAGCGCACTAAGTGCCCCGGCTCTCCACAGTAGAGGCAGAGGCCGAGGTTCCTTCGGCGCTGGTTCTCTTCAGAGGCCAATGCCGAGTATGCCACACCCCGCTGCTGGGGTTCAGGCAGTCTCGGAGGAGGAGAGGTGACAATGGTGGAGCCAGCCAGAGTGCCTTTTGGCAATCCCCCAGTGGGGGGTAACAACCACGAAGGTCGCAGGTTCACTTTGGCACTTTCCGCTTTGTGTTCACGAAGGTGTCGATCGATCTGGATGGCCAGGTCGATGAGCCTCTCCAAGGAGGATGGCGTCCCAACACGGGCCAATTCATCCTTTAGGGGGTCGGCCAAACCCCTCTGGAACTGGTGGCGCAGAGCAGCTTCATTCCAGGCCATGTCGGAGCTCCAACGCCTGAATTGTGATACAGACTCCTCCGCCGGACGGCGGCCTTGTCGGAGGGCGTGGAGTGCAGCTTCGGCAGTGGCCACCTGATGCAGGTCTTCATACAGCCGAGCCATTGCTTGGAAGAACCCAGACAAATCTGATACCTCAGACGCCCCTTGCTCCAGGAGCCGGTGGGCCCATAGTTGGGGCTCGTCCCGCAGTAGGGAAATCACCAGCCCCACCTTCGTGGCTTCCAGGGAGAAGGTGTGGGGCTGCAGGCTGAGATAAAGTTCACAGGCACAGCGGAACGCTCTGAACTTCCTACGGTCCCCTGAGAACCGTTCAGGCAAAGGCACTGTGGGTTCCATTGACCGCTGACAAGCCCCGGATGGGGCAATTTCCAGGAGCTGGGTCTGGAGCTGAGTGTAGTCTGCCTGCAGGTGTTGCACGGCTCGAGAGAGACCGTCCAAATGTTGACAGAGTTCATGCAGCGGAGAGGGCCCCTGCTCAGACTCAGACATGGCTGTCCGTTTCTGTCACGTACCTGGTGATGGAGTCTGATTGCAGAGGGCAACCTCTCTTACGACCCTGGTTCGGGAACCCCTGGTAGAGCAGACAGGAGATTCCGGAGCACAGGGGGGCACGAGGGCTGGTGCGGATGCCGGTGGTGTTGTGAGGATCCTCCAGGTGCTCATGCAGACAGAAGAGTGGTGATGCAGACCGGGTCGTTAACAGGCTGGCAGGTGCGGTGCAAGGGAGCAGGCAAACTGGTCGTCAGGTGCAGGCATGGTCGTTAACAGGCTGGCTGGTGCGGTACAAGGGAGCAGGCAGACGGGTCGTCAGGTGCAGGCAGGGTCGTTAACAGGCTGGCTGGTGCGGTACAAGGGGGTTCAGGCAAAAGCGTGGTCGTAAACAGGCAGAGGGTCGGTACAGGCAGAGTTCAATCAAGGTCGGGCAAGCCGGGTCACAGATACAGCAAGTCTTTAGCAAACAGGTCACGGGAACACACTGGAACGCTATAGAACAGACAGCATTTGCTACAGGAAGCAGGAAGTTTAAATAGAGCTGCTGTTCCAGTAAATAGAGGAAAGCACAACCAAATGCATTAACCCTTAGCACCGTCTTTTCCTAACACCACCACTCACTCCAATGGCAACACTCTTGACCTTGTATTCTCCCACCTCTGCACTTCCTGCAACTTCTCTAGCACCCCTTTTCCTCTCTCCGATCACAACCTCATCAGTTTCACACTCTCCCTGTCTCCTACCTCCCATGATGCCAACCCGCAAATAGTTACCCGCAGGAAGCTTTGCCAACTCAACCCTCCCCTTTTTCATTCTGCTACTGGCTGCCTTTATGATGAAATCAGTCCCCTCTCCTGCCCAGACAAAGCCACTTCTGTTTACAACCACATATTGTCATCCTCCCTGGACACACTTGCCCCTATCTCCACATGCAGAACCAGGCCTTGTTTGCTACAACCCTGGCAAACAGAAGACACCAGAAGTTTCAAGAAACGTAGCCGCGCACTTGAGCGAGTGTAGCGTAAAACAAAAACCCTACAAAACCCTCTCAAATCCCTCTCATCCAAGCCTCGTCAACTCTTCTCTACCCTTAATTCCTTACTCCGCCCCCCACTGCCTCCACCCACCAACTTGCTCACTTCCCAGGAGATTGCCAAACACTTCAAAAACAAAATTGACACAATTCGTGATGAGATATCCTGTGTTTAGCTTCTCCCACCAACCAACACACTAAGTCCTAACACCTAATACCCCACTCAACACTTTCCTCCTTCAAACCTGTTAGCTCTGAGGAAGTTTTCCAACTCCTTTCCACAGCCCACCTGCCCCCTGGATCCTGTCCCCTCGCAACTTCTACGACCACCCTCCTGCTCTGACCTAAATTCTCTAACCCACACCTTTAACCTCTCCCTCTCTTCCGGCACCTTTCCCTCTCCACTCAAACATGCGCTGGTTACCCCCATACTTGAAAAACCCTCACTGAACCCCACCTGTTTGAATAACCTCAGACCCATTTCCCTGCTCCCATTTGCCTCCAAGCTTCTTGAACGCCTCATCTACAACCGCTTGAGTTGCTACCTCACTGACAACAGCCTTCTTGATCCCCTACAATCTGGCTTCCGCTCACAACATTCAACTGAAACTGCCCTACTCAAACTCACCAACAACCTACATACTGCTAAAACCAATGGCCAGTACTCCATACTCATACTCTTAGACCTCTCTGCTGCCTTTGACACAGTTCACCACCCACTCCTCCTCAATAAACTCCACCCTCTTTGCCTCCGTGACTCTGCTTGATCCTGGTTCTCCTCCTACCTATCTCAGCGCACCTTCAGTGTCACATACAACAACATCTCCTCCGCTCCTCTGTCTCTTTCTGTTGGGGTACCCCAAGGCTCTGTCCTTGGGCCCCTCCTATTCTCCCTCTATACCTCTTCCCTGGGCCAGTTGATAACTTCCCATGGCTTCAATTACCACCTCTATGCTGATGACACCCAGATCTATCTCTCGACTCCTCAACTCTGCACCTCAATCTCCTCACGCATCACAAACTTACTGAATGACATATCGGTATGGATGTCACGCCACTTCCTCAAACTCAATCTTTCTAAAACTGAGCTTGTAATATTTCCTCCTCCTCGGTCCCCTCCTCATGACTTTACGATTAAAGCGGAGTTCCACTCGTTTTTTTGTTTATTAAAAGTCAGCAGCTACGAAAAGTGTAGCTGCTGACTTTTAATAAACAGTAACTTACCTGTCTCCCGGTCCAGCGATGGCTGCGCCCGAAGCCTCGCTCGTCTCCCCCCTCCTCCCGACGGCCGCGCCATTCCAAGTGTGGGCACCCGGCCCGGCTTCACGGCCGGGCACCCACTGCGCATGCGCGAGTCGCGCTGCGCATTCTTAGTGGCCAGGCAATCTTCTGGGACCTGTGACGTGTCCCAGAAGATTGCCAGGAGGGAGGGGCCGCCTAGGAGGAGAGGAGGAGTCGCCTAGGCGGCCCAGAGGTGGAAGGTGGAAGAGGGACAGGAAGTCCCTCTGAAACCTGGGGACACACTCCCCCCCCAAAAAAATGACATGCCAAATGTGGCATGTAAGGGGGTGAGGAGTGCTTAAAGCGGAAGTTCTATTTTTGGGTGGAACTCCGCTTTAAGATCAATGGCACAACCATTGGTCCTTTCACACATACCAGGGTGCTGGGCGTAATCCTAGACTCCGAACTTTCTTTCAGCCCCCCATATCCAATCACTGGCTAAATCTTGCCGCCTCAACCTCCGCAACATCTCTAAAATTCGCCCCTTCCTGACTAATGACACCACAAAACAACTTATTCACTCCTTGGTTATTTCCCGCCTTAATTACTGCAACTCCCTCCTCACCGGCCTACCGTTACACAGGCTATCCCCCCTTCAGTCTATCATGAATGCTGCTGCCAGACTTGTACACCTTACTAACCAATCCACAACTGCTGCCCCTCTCTGTCAATCCCTTCACTGGCTTCCCCTACCCCACCGTATAAAATTCAAAATACTAACTACAACATACAAGGCCATCCACCACACTGCCCCCAGCTACATCACCAACCTCATCCGCAGATATCACCCCAATTGTCCTCTACGCTCCTCCCAAAACCTCCTCTCTAGCTCCCTTGTTACCTCCTCCCATGCTCGCCTACAGGACTTCTCCAGAGCCTCTCCCATCCTCTGGAACTCCCTGCCCCAGAATGTCCGGTCAGCCCCCACCCTGTCCACCTTTAGGCGATCCTTGAAAACTCACTTATTCAGGGAAGCCTACCCCACCTCCACCTAAGACCCGTGCTTTAGCCAGCTCTATCAGATCATCCCCTGCAGCCATTACCTTTTGTACCACCTCCCCCTCCCTATTAGATTGTAAGCTCTATGAGCAGGGCCCTCCTATTCCTTCTCTATTGAACTGTATTGTAATTGTACTGTGTCCCTTCTTTATTGCAAAGCGCTGCACAAACTGCGGCGCTATATAAATCCTGTAAAATAATAATAATATTGGTGATATACATGGATTGTTAGCATTTCGTTTTATGATGTCTTTCATTGATTATCCGGATATCTTATTTTTATAAATTTTGTATAAATAAATAATTGTTATTTCACTAATATCCTTGTACATGTTGTTTAAGCTGGTACCGAGATAGTCCTCTAAAAATGTTGCTTTATGGGTGACCGGTAGGGGACCGCTCCCCCAACCCTATATCTTTCAATAATGGATGATGGTACACTTTACTCAATTTGTTTATAGCTTATACAGACTGAGGCCTGATTTTGTTTATGTCCTCAGGCCAGAAGGGCCCAAGGTCCAAGAAAGCAAGCACATGGCCCAGCCCAAACAAATACCCTTTCCGACAATGCACCTGTGGCTAATAACCTCCTACTGGGCTGGCTGGAAAAAAATAAATATTCATAGCTCAACATAGATGTACTTCTCATACTGGCCTGTGGTACCAGTGACACCTACTGGTGACAGTGAGAAATGCACAACCTAATTGAGCTTAGGGAAAGACCAGGTAAACTGTACAATTAGTCTGAACTGTTTACAGCCCATACAGCCCATTTACATTATAGCCCCAGGTTAGGACCAGGAGGCTACAGCAGCATACTGGAAATGGAAAACTCAACCAATCTCTGTAGAGTGGGCACTAGGAGAGACACATTTGGGTTGATTTACTAAAACTGGGGAGTGCAAAATCAGCTTCCAGTTTTTTTATTGTGAAAGATTAATTGAACAAGCTGAAGTTAGAAGCTGATTGGCTATCATGCACAGCAACACTAGATTTTGCACTCTCTGGTTTTAATAAATCAACCGCATTGTATTTAATAAAAAGAGCAGAGTAGGTCAACTAAGTACCCTTCAATAAGAAGTCCATAAAAAGGCCCTGAACCAGAGCCAGGAACCTGGTATACCTCTGAGCATCAGGAACCCTGGACAGGTCAAACAGAAGGGCCACAAACAGAAAATGACATTCCTCCACAATAAATGACAGGGACTTCTAGAAAGGGAGCATGAAGGTGGGCCCTCTTCATGTCCACTGATGCCAGGAAGACCCACTGGAGAGAGGCCACCACCGGATGCACCAATTCCATCCAGAACTTACACACATGAAGAGACCCTTCATAATACATTTAAATCCAGAATAGGAAGGAGATTGCCTTCTGGTTTTGGAACCATAGAAGGTTTGAGGATAAATGCAAAATCAATTCCTAAAACAAAGGAGGATCACAAGTTTGCAAATCTGTTTTTCAGAATCAAAGAAAAATAATGAAGCATGAAGTGAGGAGGGGAAAGGCTCAGAATTCCCTACTTGTAGTTGCACGACACCATGCTGGGAACCCACTTATCTGCTATCACCCCTTTCCAGAACCTGAAAAAAACCCTATAAAAGTCCTATTCCACCCAAGTGAGGACCCTTGTTTAGATTGTGTGGATTCCCAGTACTCCTAATGGAACTGGGGACTGCAGTGAAGGAACCATCTTGTTGAAATAGAAGGAGCAGGAGGTTGTTGGAAATGAGAGCGTGTCCTACTCCCTGAAGAAACCAGAGTGCCCCCTCTTCCTGATAACTTCTGGATATAATAACTTCTGGTTAAAATAAGAGATTATCAGCTCTACCAGAAACATACACCCTCTCTGAGTGATCTCACTCTCCCTGGGGCATTGCCAGGTAAATCTCTACAGCAGAAAGAACACTTCTTGGGGGTTAGCCCAGCCCATGCATTCAGGGGTGGCCCTTTAATTAGGCAAATTAGGCGGTCACCTTAGGCCTCGCGGCCGCCTAGTTTACCTTATTAAAGATCTGCCTCTGCTAGCAGCAGAGATCCCCAGCCGTCAGCTTAGTGCCGAGTCCATTCATTGATACAGGAAGAGGAATGCAGGCTGCGAGTGGGAAGAGTTTACCGTGTGATCGGAGCTCACTGAGTAGGCTTGGCTAATCGAATCAGTGACTCAACTCACTGCAGAGTTTGAATGAGTTGAATCATGAAAGTGAATCAGATTCAACTCATTGTCAAAGATCCTCCCCTTTCAGGATGCGTAGGGAGGGGGCTGAAAACAGCAGCCTCAGCTCATGATTTGCATACTGAGCTATAACAGGATGAGCTGTGTGAGCCATCAAGTCTCCAAATAAATTAGAGCATACACGATTCTCTTTTGTATGATGTCTATGTGTGAGGCAGGCAGCAGCCAGTCCAGTCTGTAAAAGAGAGAGAGAGAGAGAGCACAGAAGGATCAACATTCTGTTTTGTAACATGAGTTGTGTGAGCCAACAGTATAACTCCTGAATCAATAAGTGACTCGTGAGCTGTGTGAGCCAACCTACAACTCCTGAATCTATGAGTGAGTCGTGAGTTGTGTGAGCCAACAGTATAACTCCTGAATCTATGAGTGACTCGTGAGCTGTGTGAGCCAACACATAACTCCTGAATCAATGAGTGACTCGTGAGCTGTGTGAGCCAACCTATAACTTCTGAATCAATGAATGACTCATGAGCTGTGTGAGCCAACATATAACTCCTGTATTAATGAGTGACTCGTGAGCTGTGTGAGCCAACAGTATAACTCCTGAATCTATGAGTGACTCGTGAGCTGTGTGAGCCAACAGTATAACTCCTGAATCAATAAGTGACTCGTGAGCTGTGTGAGCCAACCTACAACTCCTGAATCTATGAGTGAGTCGTGAGTTGTGTGAGCCAACAGTATAACTCCTGAATCTATGAGTGACTCGTGAGCTGTGTGAGCCAACAGTATAACTCCTGAATCAATAAGTGACTCGTGAGCTGTGTGAGCCAACCTACAACTCCTGAATCTATGAGTGAGTCGTGAGTTGTGTGAGCCAACAGTATAACTCCTGAATCTATGAGTGACTCGTGAGCTGTGTGAGCCAACTTGAGTGCTG
>BLSH010130800.1:381083-391087 GCA_018402905.1 Glandirana rugosa | reverse complement strand
CCCCCCCCCCCCCCCCCCCCCCCCCCCCCCCCCCTATTATGGTCATAGGAGATCTAACTGATCCCAGTGACAGACGGACACTGACAGAGCGGGGAACCGCCATGTTTACATCGGTTCCCCACTCTTTTGCTCTGGCAGCTCATCATGGCTCGCTGGCAGACATCGGGTCTGCCCGAGCCGCGGGCACACTCCTCCGGAGCATGGCGGGCACGCGCGTGCCCCCTAGCTGCCATCCCGCGAATCAACGTCTATTTACGGCGATTCGCGGGACACGTCCACACTGCCGCAGTAAATATACTGCGCGCGGTGTGGAACAGGTTAATTAAAAAAAAAAAAAAAGTGTCCTGTGATGTAATCCATGTCAATCACGGTGGCTGACGACCCAAAAAATAAAAAAAAAATAAAAAACGCATCTTGCCGAATGGGCTGTCTTCAGTTTGGCAGCTCTTATATGGGCAAGGGTGGGGCCACCTGGTGATGTAACCAAGTGACCCCGCCCCTTCTGACATCATGTGACACCAGAGGGGGCGGGGTCACCTGTTTACATCACTGGGTGGCCCCGCTCTTGCCTTTATAAGAGCTGTCAAACTGAAGACAGCACATTCGTCGAGTCGCCTCTGAAAGAGTTGTATGCGTTTTTCATTTTTTTAACATTTTTTGGTCCATCGGCACCGTGATTGAAGATGGATGTACATCGTGGGACGCTTTTTTTATTTTTTAATAAAGGACTTGTCTCAAACTGTCTCTTGTCATTTTTACTTTGACATTTTTTTGGTGAATGGTTAGGGGTACAATGTATGCGATGCCCATTCAGATAGGGGCGGGCCGGGATCTGGGGGCATCCTTGCTAAAGAGGGCTTACAGATTCCAATAAGCTCCCGCCCACAGACCCCAACAACCACCTACCAGGATTGTCGGGAAGAGGTTCTTGGCCTCATCAACATGGGGAGAAGGTGCTTTGGGGGGACCCCAATGCACCCTCCCCATGTTGAGGGCATGTGGCCTGGTATGGTTCAGGAGTGGGGGCCGCTTGCTCATCCCCCTATCCTAACCTGCCAGATTGCATACTCGGGTCTGGCAGGTATTATGGGGGGACCCCCACGCCATTTTTTTAAAATTTTGGTGCGGGGTTCCACTTAAAATCCATTTTGGGGTGACCCCCCACGCCATTTCTTAAAAAAATGTTGGTGCTGGGTTCTTCTTAAAATACATACCAGACCTGAACGACCTGGTGTGGATTTTGGGGGGCACCCCCATGCCATTTTTAAATTTAGCCAGGGGTTCCCCTTAAAATCCATACCTCTAATCGCCTAACCATCACCCATAGAAACCTTTGCTAACTCCACCCTTCTCTCCTCTATTCTGCTACTGACTACCTCTATGAAAAAATCTCACCCCTGTCCTGCCCCAACCAAGCCACTTCTGTCTACAATAAATCCCTGTTCTCCACCCTGGACAAGCTCGCTCCCCTCACTACACACAGAATCAGGCCTCGACCCCTACAACCCTGGCAAACAGATGACACCAGAGATCTCAAAAAGCGTAGCCACACTCTTGAGCATTTGTGGCACAAGACTAAAGGCCCATACACACGATACAATTATCGGCTGAAAACTGTCGTACAATAATCCGACCATTACGCTCCATTCGACAGCCGATTTTGAATTATCGTCCAACAGAAGTTGTATGAAAAGACCAGAAAACTTTGTCTGCTGACAAGGCATCGTACGATTTTGGGCTCGTCTGTACAGAAGTTGGACAATCAAAAGTTGTAAGTACAAACACGCATACTCGGAATCCAGGAAGTGTTTGGTCGTGTAAACCTGCATCCGTAATTCACAATTCACATTCACCTGAACTTCCTCTTTATATGCTCTTAACACGTCACTATGTTCAGTTTTGTCGAACGATAATTTGACTACCGTCAGTATGCTAGACAAAATCACGGACAGCCGATTTTGAGAATAGTTGGACGTGTGGTCATACAACAATTGCATCGTGTGTACAAGGCTTTAGTCTCTCAAAGACTTCAACCAATACAAATCTGCCCTCAAAAATACAATCCTGCCTTCACACCGCCAAGCAGACCTAGTTTACCACTCTTATGAACACCTACTCATCCAGTCCCCGTCAACTCTTCTCTACCTTCAACTTTCTACTTCGTCCTCCACCGCCTCCACCCACTAACTCTCTCACTGCCTGGGAGATTACTGATCACTTCAAAAACAAGATTGACACAATTCGTGATGAAATCTCCACTCTACAGGTATCTTCCCCAGTTAAGACCCCATGTCAACAGGTACCATTGACACTATCCTTATTCAAACCTGCTACTATAGACAAAGTTGCTAAACTCCTTTCTAACGCCCACCTAACCACCTGTCCCCTGGACCCTATTCCCTCTCAAATACTACAGTCACCCTCCGACTCTATCCTGCACTCTCTAACACATCTTCAATCTCTCCCTGTCTTCTGGCATCTTCCACAATACTCTAAAACATGCATTTGTCACCCACATATTCAAAAAGCCACCCTTGGACCCTACCAATCTTAACAATCTATGCCCTATCTCCTTGCTCCCCTTTTCCTCTAAACTCCTTGAACGCCTGGTCTACAACCAACTGAGTGACCACCTAATTAAGAATAACCTTCTTGATCACCTTCAATCTGGATTTCGCCCCCAACTTTTCACAGAAACTGCCTTACTAAAACTCACAAATGACCCAACATTAAAAACCAATGGACACCATTCTGTACTCCTACTTCTGGACCACTCCCTCCTCCTCAAAAAACTTTACTCCCTCGGTCTCCATGACTGTGCTCTTCTATGGCTCTCATCCTACCTATCACAATGCACCTTCAGTGTCGCATATAATTCTACTTCCTCCTCTCCTCTTCCTTTCTCTGTCAGGGTCCCTCGAGGTTCTGTTCTTGAAACTCTCTTATTTTCAATATACACCTCTTCCCTGGGACAGCTGATAGTCCCCGATGACTTTCAATATCATTTCTATGCTCGCTGATGACACCCAAATCTACCTCTCCACCCCTCAACTCACTCCATCTGTCTCCTCGCGCAGTAATAATTTACTAACAGACATATCTGGCTGGATGTCACACCACTTCCTAAAACTCAACTTGTCCAAAACCAAACTCATAATATTTCCTCCCCCATGTGCCTTTCCCCCCGACTTCTCTGTCAACAGCAATGGCACAACTATCCACCCATCCCCATGTGTCATGGTGCTTGGTGTTATCCTGGACTCTGAACTCTCCTTTTGGCCCCACTTCCAATCACAATCCAAAGCTTGCCACCTCAACCTACGCAACATCTCTAAACTTTGTCCTTTCCTAACCAATGAAACCACAAAACTCCTAATTCACTCCCTGGTCATCTATCACCTCGACTACTGCAGCTTCCTCCTCATTGACTTACCTTTAAACAGACTATCCCCCTCCAATCCATCATGAATGCTGCTGCCAGACTCATCCACCTTACAAACCGCTCAGTGTCTGCCACCCCTCTCTGCCAATCCCTCCATTGGCTGCCACTCACCCAACAAATTAAATTCAAAATACTAACAATAAGTTACAAAGCCATCCACAACTCTGCCCCCCAGCTACATCACTAGCCTAGTCTCAAAATACCAACCTAAGCGTCCTGTTCGTTCCTCCCAAGACCTCCTGCTCTCCAGCTCCCTCGTCACCTCCTCCCATATTCGCCTCCAGGACTTCTCCAGAGCCTCTCCCTTTCTCAATCTGTCAGACTGTCTCAAAATCTATCCACTTTCAGGCGATCCCTGAAAACTTCTCTTCAGAGAAGCCTATCCTGCCTCCACCTAACAACTACACTTTTATTTTCTTCATCAGCTCATCCCAAACAATTATTACCCTTTCGTATCACTTGACCCTCCCTTTTAGATTGTAAGCTCTAACGAGCAGGGTCCTCTGATTCCTCCTGTATTGAAACTGTACTGTCTGCCCTAATGTTGTAAAGCGCTTTGCAAACTGTCAGCGCTATATAAATCCTGTATAATAATAATAACACCAGACCTAAAGGGCCTGGAATGGATTCTGGGTGGGCCCTAGGCCATTTAAAAAAAAAATGGTGAGGAATTCCTCTTAAAATCTATACCAGATCCAAAGGGCCTGGTATGGATTTTGGGGGGACCCCCACGCCATTTTTTAAACAAAACTGGTGCGGGGTTCCCCTTAAAAGCCATACCAGGCCTGAAGGGTCTGGTATGGATTTTGGGAGGGACCCCACACCATTTTTCTTTCACATTTTGACAAGGAGCTCACCTTAAAATCTATACCAGACCCAAAGGGCCTGGTGTGGATTTTGGGGGGGGACCCCATGCCGTTTTTTTCCTAATTCTGTCATAAGGTGCCCTTTAACCACTTCAATACACTGTGTTATATATACTACACTGTCTGCACTATATACTATGAACTGCAGTATACAGTTGTGCTCATAAGTTTACATACCCTGGCAGAATTTATGATTTCTTGGCCATTTTTCAGAGAATATGAATAACACAAAAACTTTTCTTTCACTCGTGGTTAGTGTTTGGCTGAAGCCATTTATTATCAATCAAATGTGTTTACACTTTTTAAATCATAATGATGACAGAAACTACCCAAATGACCCTGATCAAAAGTTTACATACCCTGGTGATTTTGGCCTGATAACATGCACACAAGTTGACACAAAGGGGTTTGAATGGCTATTAAAAGGTAACCATCCTCACCTGTGATCTGTTTGCTTGTAATTAGTGTGTGTGTATAAAAGTTCAATGAGTTTCTGGACTCCTGACAGACCCTTGCATCTTTCATCCAGTGCTGCACTGATGTTTCTGGATTTTGAGTCATGGGGAAAGCAAAAGAATTGTCAAAGGATCTGTGGGAAAAGGTAGCTGAACTGTATAAAACAGGAAAGCGATATAAAAAGATATCCAAGGAATTGAGAATGCCAATCAGCAGTGTTCAAACTCTAATCAGGAAGTGGAAAATGAGGGGTTCTGTTGAAACCAAACCACAGTCAGGTAGACCAACTATAATTTCAGGCTTTGCAGAATCAGGGAGCCCATGCAGCGCAAGTTTAACCACTTGCCGACCGCCGATCGGCATCTGACGGCGACAAAGTGGCTCTTGTAGGCAAAACGCCGTCATCTGACGGCGGCTGCCAGATCGCTCACTGTGTCCGGGGAGGGCCAGGGAGCGAGTGCGGCGGATTCGATCTCCGCCGGCTACCTGCGATGCCCCCCCCCCGGAGTGAAAGAATGTAGGTCCGTGTAAGTAAACACGGACCTCCGTTCTGTGAGGGGGGAAGGGCTGTGATCACAGCCTTCCTCTACATGGAAGCTGTGATCACTTCCCTTCCCCTGCTAGGGCAGCCCAAATACAGTTAGAACACACCCAGGGAACACAGTTAACCCTTAGAGCACCCCCTGCAGGTTAACCCCTTCACTGCCAATGGCATTTACACAGTAATCAGTGCATTTTTATAGCACTGATCCCTGTATAAATGTCAATGGTCCCAAAAAAGTGTCAAAATGTTCTGACATGTCTGCCCTAATATCGCAGCACCGCTAAAAATTGCAGATCGCCGCCATTACTAGTAAAAAATAAAAAAAAATAAAACCCCAGAAATTAATTCTCATCATCCGTAAACGCGGCAACTTTTGCGCAAACCAATCGATAAACGCCGATTGCGATTTTTTTAATCACAAATATGAGGAAGAATATAAATCGGCCAAAACCGGTGAAAAAAAATGTTTTTTTATATTTTTTTTACGGATTTGTATTTTAGCAAAAAGTAAGAAATTTGGGTTTTTTTGCAAAATTGTCGCTCTTCTTTTGTTTATAGCGGCGATCAGAAATGACGCAGCGGTGATCAAATACCACCAAAAGAAAGCTCTATTTGTGGGGAAAAAAAGAATCAAATTTCGTTTGGGTACAACGTCGCATGACCGTGCAATTTTCAGTTAAAGTGACGCAGTGCTGAATCGCAAAAAGGGCTCTGGTCAGGAAGGGGGCAAATCCTTCCGGGGCTGAAGTGGTTAAGGAGACATGAGAGTCCTCTGGGCCATTAAAGAGGACATTGTCAGGAACTACCTCCTCCCAGCCACGTACAACTCCTTGGGTTTCTGGGGACTGAAAACCATCCCTTGAAGACTGCAGAGTGTTATCCTCTACATCCATGCTGACACAATCCTTCTCCTCTTCTTCCTGTGTGTTTGGTGGCCCCGTAGGAATGCGATCTGCATAAAGGGGGCCTTAAGAGGAAAGGAAGTCCTCCTCTTCCTCCCGCTGTTCAGCCTCAAGTGTCCTGTCCATGAAGCATGTCCTCCAGCAGGAAGACTAGAGGGACAGTGTCACTGATGCATGCATAAGTTGCTGCTCACCATCCTTGTGGCCTTCTCAAATGGTGACAGGACAGTGCATACAGGACAGTGCATACATCCATTATCAGTAGACACTGGCATGGCAAAAAGAAGCCAAGCTCCCCTGAGCCTGTCCTGGTGCCATACTCATTGATGGCCCTCTGCTGCGTGTGCAGCCACTGCAGCATTGCCAATATTGAGTTCCACCCGGTGGGCATGTCACAAATGAGGCGGTTGGTGGGCAGGTTGAATTCCTGCTGAATGTCAGCCAGCTGGGTACTGGCATTGTATGACTGCTAGAAATGACCACAGACTGCCTCAGAATATCTGGTAAGCCTGGGTACCTGGTCAAGAAATGCTGCACCACCAAATTCAGGATGTGTGCAAAGCATGGAACATGTGCCAAGTGTCCGAAAGTGAAGAAAAGGTAACGTCCCTGACCATACTTGCTGAACCATGAGTCAGAGAGAATATGAACCTTGCTACTGACCGCCCTGTCAAACGAGGCCAAAACATTGCCTTCCAGATGACGGCAGAGAGCTGGAATAGCCTTACGAGAAAATAAATTTCTTTTTGGAACCTGCCACTGTGGTGCAGCACATTCCACAAATTCACAAAAGGGGCAGTCTACCAGCTGAAAAGGCAGCAGTTGTAGTGCTAGCAATTTGTCCAAGCTAGCATTTAGACGCTGAGCATGTGGATGGCTGGGACAGTATTTTTTATGGTTCAGCAACTGGGGTAGGGAAATTTGCCTGCTGAAATCAACTGGTGGTATACTACTAGCATATTGGCTGCAAGTAATTGTGGCACCCATTGCTATACCTTCATTCCTTAGTGCAGGATTTTGAGAGCACTGGAGGTATAGTAGGGGTTGAGATCCCAGATGAGGAGCAAGGAGAAGTCTGCCTTGTTTTATGATGTGGGTCTTTCAGGTGCTGTTGCCAACAGACTGCATGACAGATCACCATATGTCTTGTCAAGGATTTGGTGCACAAGCGGCTGCTGTTCTGGCCACACTTGATCCGCTTCAGACATAGATTGCAAACAGCAAAGGTGCGATCTACTGCACAAGTGTTGAAAAAATCCCACACCATTGAACTTTTGGAAGTCAGCAGTGCCCTGCACCTGTGGAGCTCTGTTGAGTGACGCAATAGAGTGGCTGCTCTAAAGCTGGCACCTGGAGGACATCCTGCCTCATTGGAGTTGTGCCTCCAACACCCAAGTACAGTCAGTGACCTCATCATCCCCTCCCTCCTCACCACTGGAGCAAACTTGGCAGTCGGCTGAACATGACTGCTAGTTTCTTGTCCTTCTGCGGCACCCCCTCTTCTAGGCTCACGTTGCTCCCTTCATCAACCTGGGAACCAACATCGGAGCCTTCAAATTGCTGTGCATCCTCCATCAGAATGTAACACCACACTATGGTCGAATAATTCTGGTGACTCCTCCATGCATGATGGTGGGGCTACGGAAGGAGTAACTGTGGACAAGGATCCAGTGGAATAGGCCACTTTGACAGCTGCATTGGAAGGCAAACTAGTATGAGCCTGGGTGACAAAGGATGCGGACAGCTTAGTTATCCACGCCACCAACTCTTCTGCATGTTGTGGCTCAATAACAAGGCCAACAGTTAAAAAAGGACAAGCATGACCCTTCTGCAGAGGATACACCATGACCGCCACCACCACTTTTCACTGTAGACACAGAGGCTGCTTGCCCTCTTTTAGTGGTCTGTGAGCGTCTGTCTCTCCTAAGTGGCCTTCCGGACATGATAGGGGATTTGTTTAAACACCACACCACACTGTATTAGATACTTACTGTACACCCTTGAATGCATTGTATATATAATCTACACTGAATGCACTGTGTGTGTGTGTGTGTGTATATATACACACACACACACAAGACTTTATATCTATATATATATATAGATATATACATACACACATTTTTTTTTTTTTAATACACCACCTGACGTGTATTATATACTGTACACCGCAGAATGCATTGTATATATAGACTACACTGAATGAACTGTATATAGATATATACTACACTGTGTATGTGTATATATATATATATATATACACACATACACACACACACACATACACACAGTATACCCCTCACATTTTTGTAGTAGTGAGAGTACAGCTTGTACAACAGTGTCAATTTGTTGTCCCCTCAAAATAACTCAACACAACCATTAATGTCTAAACCTCTGGCAAAAAAAGTGAGTACACCCCTAAGTGAAAATGTCCAAATTGGACCCAATTAGCCATTTTCCGGGAGACCCGCCGAGTCATCTAAGCGCCGTGCGGCGCTCTTATATGGCCGATGGGAGAGAAGCGGCTGCCATAGTAATGTAGCCCACGGCGTGCGGGAATCATAACAACCCTCACACGCTGCAGCATTCCGCAAGGACCACCCAGGGCCAGGACAGTCTAGATTGGGACCCTCACTCGAGTATAAGCCGAGGGGGCTTTTTCAGCATAAAAAATTTGCTGAAAAACTCTGCTTATACTTGAGTATATACGGTATCTGTATATGGTCTACACTGAATGCAGAGTATATATTATATATATATATTCATATGTATATATAACTGCCTGCACTGACTATATATAGTCTACACTGTATCTATCTATATATACTAAACTACCTGCAAGTCACTAACTAACCTAGCTAATCTAGTTCTCCACTTTATCACACTACACACGGCACCATGTAAGCAGCCTTATATAGTGTGGGGCATGGACTCAGCCCCCTGAGCCATGATTGGCCAAAGGCACTCATGGCTCTCACAGCAGCTCGCACTGTGATTGCTTTGCTTTGGTCAATCATCAGGTGGCAATCACTGCGATCTCGGCATTATGGGGCATTCTGTAGTGCTTGAATTTGCCACGCACGGCTCATATGTTCGCTTGTTCTCTGACTTGAACATTCAGCCCATCCCTAGTCTAGATGCATCATCCAGTATGTGCTATATGACCCATGCCCTGCTGTTATAAGCCAATATCGCTTTCATTGTAGCCCACTATTCTCAGGGTCTAAACACTTACTAATCAGTCCTATAGGACAGATTTTTCACATTTGCCTATCATTCTCTCACTACCGGTTATCCCTTTATAGCGGGGGAGAGCAACCTTTCAGAGGCGGAGATCTACCTGGACAACATGGAGGAAAGCAATGATCCTGGGGGGGTTTCTACTATGCCAAAAGACAGCATCACAGAAGGGTCCTCTGTCCCCCTCCCCCCAAAGTACTGTCCTCTGTCCCCTTCCTCCACAGTAGTGTCCTCTGTCCCCCTCCTCCACAGTAGTGTCCTCCTTCCCTATCACATCACCCCCAACTGTAGTGTCCTCTTCCTCCACAGTAGTTTCCTCTGTCCCTGTCACATCCCCCCCCCCCCAACTGTAGTGTCCTCTGCCCCCCATAGCAGTGTCCTCTCTCTGCCTTCCACCACAGTAGTGTTCTGTACCTTCCGATGCAAGGTCCTCTGCCCCCTTCAAATCACCCACCCACTGTAGTGTCCTCTGCCCCCCCCCCATAGTAGTGTTCTGTACTCCCCCAAAGCAGTGTCTGTGATGATACCCCCCCCCCGTCTCCTGTGATGTCACC
>BLSH010130800.1:337691-372882 GCA_018402905.1 Glandirana rugosa | reverse complement strand
TCCCATGTCACGTCCCCCTCCCATTCACCCCCCCTGTACTCTGTCCACTTACCCTCCCCCTGCACTGTACCCTCCTGCCCCCTGTACTGTCCTCTTACCTTCCCCCTGTGCTGCGCTCTCCTCTCCTGCCCCCTGTACTGTCCACTTACCCTCCCCCTATACTGTACCATCCTAATACAGTTAATTTTTATCACTTTAATTATTTTTCCCATTATGGGCATGAGTGAGGCCTCATATCTAAGTTTTGCCTAAGGCCTCATAAAGCCTAGAGCCGCCTTTTCTTGCACCATACAGGGCTGCCTATCTCTTTTATTCTGTGCTGTTTCATATGTGTTCTCCCTTACCTTGGTCTGTTTCTCTTTTGAGTGCCTCCCATGTCTCCATGTTTGTTTGTGTTCTGTTTGCCCATATGGCTAGACCATGCTGCCTGGGGCATCTTGATGACATCATCGGGCTGCGCCGGCATCTTGCTTATGGGCAAAAGCCCACTGTTGCTAGCAATGAAGAATGCAGTCCTGGGGGAGCTCCCCCTGCTGATTTTTAGCAGGTAGTGTGTATGTGTGTGTGTGTATATATATATATATATATATATATATATATATATATATATATACAGGGCTGCTGTTAAAAATCACGGGGCCCCATACAGTCTTCCTGATGGGGCCCCCGTCCACAAATCCTCACCTACACATTGGCACCCCCAGTCTACTGCTGCCCCCACCCAGTTTTTATGGGCTAGTTCACACTATTAAAGAGGTAGCGGGTATGGAGCTGCTCTGTTTATTATGATGGGTGTATACTCCAAATTAATCATTGAAACGTGCTTAGTGCTACTTCACAAACAAATTCATAAAATTAAATCAAATTCATGATAAAGTGACATGTGTTATATTGAACTAACAGGTGAATATATTCCTTGGTATGTGCAAAAATTAGATTGCATTTTCAGTTAGTAAAGTGACAGGTGCTTATATGGACCTTAAATAGTGAACATGAAATACTGTGATAGTAACTGAAATCAATAAACAACACATATAATAACCATTAAACTCATGTCAGTCCAGTTCTAATATCATTAATCTGTCCACCTGCACCAATATTTTGTTACAAGCACAAAGAAAGAGCACCTGTCACTTTATATATATTTTTATATCTTTACATTTTCATATTCAGGTTTGGTTTACATATATGGACTGATTAATGATATCAGAACTGGACTGCCACACCGTATCACATGGCTGTTAGGTACTTACTTTGTTATGGCTGTACTAGGTGTTTCAGACTAACACTGTACTGCCATAGCAAAGTCAGTACCCAACAGCCATGTGACACAGACACAGAGTCACAGGGGACCTGCTGTCCTGTAAACATTAAAATTATAATGTCAATTAGCACATGCTGGGGAGTCTGGAGCCGGTACCTTCCTTTCCAGCATGCTGCCTGTCGCTTGCCTGTGCACCGCCACCCACCACTGGTATCGCCGATCTGCGTGCTCCACCTCACATAAGCCTCTCCCTCACTCCACGGCACCTGCTGAATCACTCCACCAGGGATCACTGAATCACTCCGCCAGGGAGGGCACGGCATAGGCAATGGCCGGCCGGCCGGAACTATAATGTTCAGCGGGTCATGCGACTGCACTTCATGTACCTACGCCCGAAAATGAAAAAAAAGTTCCTGCCCTGCTCCAGCTTCTTGGGCCACTCTATTGACATGATGGGGCCCAGGGTAATTTAATTTAAGCCCTGGGTAGTCAGTAGAAGTGGGTGTGTGGACTACTGAAATCAATTTATTATTATAGGCAGGAATGAACAATAAAGCTGCCGGGCCCCCCTGTCTTACTGAAGGGGCCCGGGCCCAGTACAACAGGGCTGGTTGTACTGCCTTATCAGCGGCCCTGTATATATATGTATGTATGTATGTGTGTGTGTATATATATATATATATATATATATACATACACTGCATTAATTTGTTTCTTTTACTTAAAGAAAAAAACAAAAAACTTTTATTTTCTGTTTGTTATGAAGGCATATATTTTTTCTCCTCTCTTTTTAATGTCAAAAGACCTTCTCTCTCTAGTGCTATTTTCCTTTATGGCTATCCTCATTTTAGCTGGCCATCCTATCTGTCCTAAAGCCATGTGTCAGTCACCACTTATGCAAAAAGAACCTCAAATTCAAAGGTACGGGACCACCATGTTGGTAAGTTAGCAGGAAAAGAGTGCCTCCTTATGCGGATTGCTTTGAGTGTTTTCAGCCCCGCATGCTCATGCTCTCAAAAATCAAGAGCCAGGGAAAGGCGGACAGTCTTCATAAGAGTGTGACTGCAGATGCCGCACCCACTCAAGGGAAAAGTTTCCAAAGAAGACGTCTTATCGCCTCTTCCCCAGAGCAACGCCAATGCCCCAGCAAGAGTCCTGCAGGGCCTGTGGCACAGCACCTGTAGCCAATAGGCTGGTGAGTAAAGACTGCCGAAGAGTTCGCAGTTAACAGGTAACACCAGATATCTTTATTAATTATGATGCAAGATGCTATTTTGGACTTACTTCAGTTATGCCAGCCAGGTAGCCCTCTCCTAGTTGCTACTCTAGTCACTAGAAAAACAACCTGGTACCCTGGCATGTGGCACTCAACCACTCACACCTCTGCCTCTGTGCAGTAGCCATCTAAGTTCAAGCCTCTCCCAGTGCAAAGACCCAATGCTTGTGCCGCTAAATTGCACTAAAAAGCCTGAGTGCCCCTTCTGTGGGTCTTGATGGGGCCCTGCAGTGTTTCCTCTTTAGGAACGAAATCTGCCATTATGTAAGGGATTGTCAGTTAAGGCAAATGGACATTTCCAGCCAAGGAGGGTAGTCTCGAATGCGCTGGAAGTTCAAACAGCCTTTTTAGCACTTTGGCCTTGCTACACAGAATCAAGGGAAGACCAGTCTCCTTACAGTTGAGCAACAGGGCAGTAGTTGCCTATATTCAGCTCCAGGGAGGAACTCTCCCTATCAGCAATATGCTATTGAGAGAGGTGAAACCCATAACGTCTGCGATGGAAGATCACTAGCAAATGCAGGAAGCAGTTTACCTCCCAGCAGACTTTGAACACATAGGCAGACCGACTATCATGCAAGCTTCCCAGAGCACAACGAGTGGGTCTATGTCCCAGGTCTTCTCTGAGCTGGTCCATAGGTGGGGCCTACCACAGACAGACCTCTTCACTACCCACAGTAATCACAAATGTTGGGTATGTCTGGCCTTGTTTCCGCACCCCAAGGTGCAGGGGGCATACGCTCTGGTCTCTCCTTGGGGCTGCAATCTAGCCTATATTTTCCCCCCAACATCTCTCGTAATGAGATTCCTCTAGAGTCTGTCAAGGGAGTACATGGTTATCATAGCCAATCCTCCATATTGGCCATGAAGCCCTTGGTTTTCCTTGGCCATTCACTTCAGAATACAGAAGACATTTCCCCTATGTACATATGCAGACCGGGACTGCAAGCAGGGTGCTAATAGGGGAGGTGGGGGGAACTCCGGTTGCTCCAGAGCAATCTCTACTTTGAGTGCTAGAAGGCACTCTACTTACAACATCTATGCCTAAATCTGGAACAAGTTTGCATTATCTTGGTAGGGTGAGACATTGATCCTACTTCCCCCAGCTGTTCTATACTTCCTCTAGGCCGGTTTGGACATGAGCCTTAGCCTATCCTCACTGAGCTGGCAAGTGTCAGCTATATTGGCAATAACAAATTTAAATGGGCCAAGAATCCTTCAGTCTGCATGACTTTTGAAGGCAGTTGTAAGGATTAAGTTACAAACGGAAAGTAGTCTTTCCCAGTGGGATCGATGGGTGTTGCTGGATCTCCTGTCCGTTCAACCGTTTGCTTCAACAGAGAAGTATTTGGTTTGGGCCATTACCTACAAGACAGTATCTATTGCAAAAACTTTAAGCAGAAGTTTGTCTGAGATTCAAGCTCTTGTAGCTTCAAAAAAAAAAAAGTTTTCTTTACAAAAAGAGTAGAGGGCTGTCTTGTAGGTCGTCTTGTATCAATAGCCCTCTGTTTAACAGACATCTGGGAATTGCCTACATTTTCAGAACATCACACAGGAAAGTCACACGACCTGGACATTTTCAGGAAAAAGCACCTGTCCACAATTGCTCCTTTCAGATCTAATAAGCCTTTTGTCATTCCAGCTGGGAATCATCAAGGAAAAGAGGTTACTGCCTGGACTCTAGCAGGCTTGGTGGTGCATATAGGGCGAGGGGGCGTGAGCCTCCGTCAGCGGTGGTGCACTCTACCAGAGTGGTTGCAGTCTCATAGGCAGCCCACTTGGGAGCATCTATAGTATCCATCTGTAGAAGTATCATGGTCATCCCAGCATACCTACTCAAACTTTACGGAGTAGACAGAGGTGCCTTGTCATCAGTGGACTTTGTAGGAAGGACTATTCAGTTCATTGTCCCATCCTAATTAGAATATTGGTTTGGCAAGTAGAACCCACCCTGTCAGCTAGTTATTTATCACTAGTATGCTGCCATGATGGCGCCAGGAAAACGGAAAATTGTATCAAATACTTGCCGTAATTTTCCTTTCCTGATGCCAAACCATGGCAAGCATACTGGCCCACCCTGTGTGTTTCGGTATGTAGATTGTTACAAAGAATGGGGGGACGGCTAACCATGCCTTTTTTTTATGCTATTCACTGGTCCTGAGGGAGTGATCAAGAGGCGGAGCTCTATAACTAGTATGCTGCCATGGTTTGGCATCAGGAAAGGAAAATAACGGTAAATATTTGACACAATTTTCCATTATCACAGCCAGTTATTTTTGCTCAAAGTGAGCTCCCCCTCATTCCCAAGTACCTCTCCACGGTTAGCTAGTCATTGCAGTCCTAGATTCCTCCACATTATAACATGCGTGGCATCACCCCAGCATATATATTTTCAGGCAAGCTATGCACTTTTATGTCAAAGTGAACCTAGCAGCTAATGAGCCTCTGGATCTCGATTACATGTGGCTGGTGGGGGTCCTCCCCTCCTGCTGCCTTCAGATTGCTTTTCCGGGCTCTCCTGTCCCTCCAGGGAGCTGAGGATTGAAGCTGGTGGTTCTGCCAGCTTACCATAGAAACCACCAAGGACCGCAACTTCCCCCGTTCATCTCTATGGTATAAGAAACCATCAGTGACAAGGATTTGGTCACTTCCGGTCTCTCTCAGATGTGAACAAGCCGTTACCAGTGAAAGCATCAGAACAAATTGATCCTGGTTTGATGAGATGCTTAGAAGGTCAGAGTGGAGATCAGGGATCTAATAGACCCCAGATGTCTCAGTACAGAGAACCTGTCACTGCCCAGGTTATCACAAAGGATGTTGTTTATCCCTGATGATAGCAATAAAAGTGATAAAAAACTGGAACAGTGTGAAAAAATAGATAATAAAATAATTTAAGTGCCCCACCTCCCTGTGCTTGTGCACAAAGGCTAACACTTGCCTATGTAAACTTTTTTTTCTAAAACATTTGCATAAAATAAAAAATGCTGGACAAATACTGTGTGACAAAAAATTGCCACAACAACCGTTTTACTCTCTAGGATCTCTGATTTAAAAAATATATAATGTTTGAGGGTTCTAAGTCTAAGTTTTCTAACATAAAATAACAATTTTTACATATAGGAATGTCAGAATTGGCCCCCGGTAGGGAAGTAGTTAAATAAACATCTCCTGACATTTAGGAGTCTATTCCTAAAGAAAATTGAATATCCTCTCACCCGGTAAAAGTGCATGGACCTTTATATTCCTTCCCTATGAATGGGACAGGGGTAACAAAAGCTAGTAGGCTCTTTGCTGAGCTGTTTGATTGGTTTCCTTTGATTTAAAATGGAAAATGCCAGCTTTGGCTATTAGATGGTGCGAATTCTTATGATACTTAGGCCAAATGCAGTATTTCCAATTTTAAATTAATGGCTGGTTTAATCATTTTGGTTTAAAAAACGTATATTCTTCAATGTCTATGGTAGTCCATGAGTATGATTTCAGTTATTAGTTTGAAATCATGTCTCACAGAGGAAATTAAGGGGTCTATTAACAGCCGCCGATTGACTTTATTGCGTAAATCACCCCGGAAGGTTTTCCAACTTTAGGACCAGAGCACTTTTTTCAATTTGGCACTGCGCCGCTTTAACTGGCAGTTGTGCTGTCATGCAATGCACTACCCAAATGAAATTTGCATCCTTTTTTCCCCCACAAATAGAGCTTTCTTTCAGTGGTATTTGTTCACCTCTGCACTTTTTATTTTTTTGCGATATAAACAAAAACAGAACGAAAAATTTGAAAAAAAAAATGATATTTTCAACTCATTATTACAAAAATACAATAAACTAAATTTTAGTCATAAATTTTTGCCAAAATGCATTTAGCCACATGTCTCGGGTAAAAAAAAAGTAAATTAGCATATATTTATTGGTTTGCGCAAAAATTATAGCATCTACAAACTAGGGTACATTTTCTGGAATTTCTGCAGCTTTTATTTTATGACTGCTATCTCATTTCTTGAGGTGCTAAAATGGAGGGGCAGTACAACCCCCCCCCAAATGACCCCATTTTGGAAAGTAGACACCCCAAGGAATTCGCTGAGAGACATGTTGAGCCCATTGAATATTTAATTTTTTTGTCACAAGTGATTGAAAGATGACCAAAAAAAAAAAAAATTTACACAAATTTGTTACTGAAATGATATATTGCTCACACATGCCATGGGTATATATGGAATTACACCCCAAAATACATTCTGCTGCTTCTCCTGAGTACGGGGATACCCCATGTGTGAGACTTTTTGGGAGTCTATTTGCATACGGGACCCCAAAAACCAAGCACTGCCTTCAGGATTTCTAAAGGCAAAAATGTATGCATTCACCCCACACTACCTATCTCAGTTACAGAGGCCATGAAATGCCCAGATAGCACAAGCCCCCCCAAATGACCCCATTTTGGAAAGTAGACACCCCAAGCTATTTGCTGAGAGGCATGTTGAGTCCATGGAATATTTTATATTTTGCCACAAGTTTCGGGGAAATGACAATTTTTTTTTTCCCCACAAAGTTGTCACTAAATGATAAGTTACTTGAACATGCCATGGGTATATGTGAAATTACACCCCAAAATACATTCTGCTGCTTCTTCTGAATACGGGGATACCACATATGTGAAACCTTTTGGCAGTCTAGCCGCGCACGGGACCCCAAAATCCAATCACCGCCTTCAGGCTTTCTAAGTGCATAAAAAGGTGATTTTACTCCTCACTCCCTATCACAGTTTCGGAGGCCATGGAATGCCCAGATAGCACAACCCCCCCCCCCCCCCAAATAACCCCATTTTGGAAAGTAGACACTCCAAGCTATTTGCTGAGAGGCATGTTGAGTATTTTGCAGATCTCACATTTTCTCACAAAGTTTTGAAATTTGAAAAAAGTAGAAAAAAAAATAATTCAGTTTATTTCTTCATTTTCCAAAACAAATGTGAGCTGCAAAATACTCATCGTGCCTCTTAGCAAATACCTTGGGGTGTCTACTTTCCAAAATGGGGTCATTTGGGGGGTTTTGTGCTACCTTTACATTTCAGGGCCTCCAAAAACGTGATGGGTACTGAGGAGTAAAATCACCATTTTATGCCCTTAGAAAGCCTGAAGGCGGTGATTGGTTTTCAGGGTCCTGTACGCCGATAGGCTCCCAAAAAGTCTCACACATGGGGTATCCCCATACTCAGAAGAAGCAGCAGAATGTATTTTGGGGTGTAATTTCACATATACCCATGGCATGTGTGAGCAATATATCATTTCAGTGACAACTTTGTGTAAAAAAAATAAAAAATAAATAAAAATTGTAATTTCCTCGAAACTTGTGGCAAAATATAAAATATTCCATGGACTCAACATGCCTCTCAGCAGATAGCTTGGGGTGTCTACTTTCCAAAATGGGGACATTTGGGTTTTTTTTTTGCAATCTGGGCATTTCATGGCCTCCGAAACCTGGATAGGTAGTGTGGGGTGAAGGCATACATTTTCGCCATTAGAAATCCTGAAGGAGGTGATTGGTTTTCGGGGTCCTGTACGCGGATAGACTCACAAAAAGTCTCACACATGGGGTATCCCCGTACTTAGGAGAAGCAGCAGAATGTATTTTGGGGCGTAATTCCACATATACCCATGGCATGGGTGAGCAATATATCATTTCAGTGACAACTTTGTGTAATTTTTTTTTTTGTCACTTTTCAATCATTTATGACAAACAAATAATATATTCCATGGACTCAACATGCCTCTTAGAAAATAGCTTGGGGTTTCTACTTTCCAAAATGGTGTCATTTGGGGGGGTTTTGAACTGTCCTGGCATTTTATGCCCAACATCACCCACTCTTCTAACCACTTGAACCACCAAGTCTTTTCTGACACTTTTTATTTACATGAAAAAAAAATATATTTTTTTTTTGCTAGAAAATTTACTTTGAAACATTATATATTTTTTTAAAGCAGAGGCCCTACAGATTTAAATAGTGGGTGTTACAATTTTTTTTTCACAAAGTATTTGCGCAGCGATTTTCCAAATGCAAGTTTTGCAGAAAAAACACTTTCTTGAATTTTAATGCACAAAAACATACTATTTTGCCCAAATGTTTGGTGAAATATAAAAGCTGATCTCATGCCGAGTGCATAGACACCAAACATGCTTTAAAAATTACGCACACCCGCGAAGCGGCAACAAACTATATACATTTTTAAAAGCCTTTACAGGTTAACACTTTAGATCTGCAGAGGAGGTCTACTGCTAGAATTACTACCCTCGATCTGATGTTCGCGGAGATACCTCACATGCATGGTGAAATTGTTGTTTACATATGACACGAAACTGGCGCTTGTGTCCACATTTGCGCGCGTGCATGGGGGGGGCGGGGGTGCATTTTTTTTTATTATTCATTTTGCTTTTTATTTTATTTTTACACTGTCCCTTTCATCTTTTTCTTTTTTTTATATCATTTTTATTTTTATCACAGGGATTTTAAATATCCTCTATGATAAAAATAGGTATTGTTGCATATAATTTTTTTTAAATTTGGGGTCTACTAAACGCTATATCTTTCCCCAGCCCTTAAAGCATCTGACCACACCAAAATCGGTTTGATAAGATGCTTCCCCAATTTCCCAATGGCGCTGTTTATATCTGGAGAAACCAAAGTCACAAAATGCTTGTAGCCTCCGGTTTCTTAGGCCATGGAGATGATTGGAGCCATTCTAGTCTTCATTCAGGTCTATGGTAAGCTGGCGGAACCACCAGCTGCATTCTCACTTTCCCCAGTGGGACAGGAGAGCCTGAGAAGACCAGCAACATACTAGTATATCGCTGGTCCTTGTTGGGCATATATTGAAAATGTTCTTTTGTTCATGAAAAAAGAATCAATCGGTGGGTATGCCCACCATTAGAAAACCTCCCTTCATCCTCCCACTTCTAATGGTGGGCATAGCCACTTTTTAAAAAAAATATACTGGAGCATAGGGGCAATCTGCCCCAATTTCCACCCACTGCCCCTATGCTCCGGTATATTTGCTCTTTTTTTAACTATGGTGGTGAAATCACCTCCAACAGCGCTGGAGTTGCTGCTTTATATATGATGGGAGCAAACGCTATTGCTGTCACCCTAAATAAATCAGCGATGCAGCTGGCGTACATGAAAATTAAATAAAGATTAATAAAAACAGTAACACATAAAAAAAAATATTCCTGCTAAGAATAAAAAAATAATTGCATGTTACATAAAAACATTGCATACCTGCAAAAAAAACCCCCACTATAATAAACCGCAACAAAACATTACAGATATGCATAAACAACAATAGAGAGAGCAGTAGAAAGAGAATAGAGAGAAAAAACGGCTCACCGCATGTGGATTGGGAACTTGGGGTGCAGAACCATCTGGATACAGAAGGGCTCTGATGATCTCTTCCTGGAATGGCAGGAGAGGTCCAGTCCGTCCTGACGCTTTGTATAGCACAAAAGCATTCAGCAACGCCAATTGAAAGAAGTAAATAGACACTTTTTTGTACCAGCGTCTGGATTTACGGGCAAGTAAGTATGGCGCCAATAACTGGTCATTGAGGTCCACCCCTCCCATATTAAGGTTATATTGTGGACACAGAGGGGTTTCTCCACAATACCAGTCGCCGTTCTAATTTGGACAGCCGTGTCTGCATGAAGGGAGGAAAGAATGAAAACATCCTTTGTATCCCTCCACTTCATCGCGAGCAAATTACCACATCTCAAGCAGGCTCTCTCCCCCCGACTAAGTCGGGAATCTACCAGCCGTTGGGGGAAGCCCCGGCGATTAGGTCGCACGGTGCCACATGCGCCAATTTGGTGATCAAGTAAGTGACTAAAAAGTGTCACGCTTATACAACTTGACCGCGTATCTGGCACGCTTGTTGGGGACGTACTGTTTGAAAACAAGACGGCCATCAAATTTATTCAGGAACTCGTCCACGCACACAACTTGGTTGGGAATAAAATGTGCTGCGAATGTCTGGTTGAAGTGGTTTATGAGGGACCGAATTTTGTAGAGCCGGTCAAATTCAGGGTCTCCATATGGACGATCGAGTCAATTGTCACTGAAGTGCATGAACTGCAGAATCTGCTCGTATCGTGTCCTGGCCATGGAAACATACATGTGATGAATTGAGTCAGTGGACCAATATAACCGCAATTCAGGTAGATGATGTATGCCCATGTTGAGGGTGAGGCCCAGAAAGGTCTTAAATTCGGAAACCGTAATTGGTTTCCAATTTCTGTCAAGTGACAAATGGGGATTAGCGGCGATGTATTAACCAGCATATAAATTGCTTTGGCCCACAATAGATCTATAGAGATCTTCGGTGAAATACAGCAAAAAAAATATCAATGGCCCTAAAATCAATTGTATTCACCAGAATTCCGGATTGGGCAGTGAATGGGGCTAGTCAGAAAGGGCACTATGGGTTCTGCGGGCCTGTGTTCTTCATCTTCTTCGTGGCTGCGGGACATTACTCGTGCTAGCCACACCAGCTTGAACTGCACTTATGGGACTTGCCACGTCACCAAGTGTTACTGCAGTGCTGGTTGTATGACCAGGATGTACTAGACCGCTGGTGCTTGCCAGGTCACCAGAAGGGGTAGCGGCACTAGTACTGGCTCTCTGCTCCATACGAGAGCCCTGCAGTTCTTGCACCTCAGCGACAGCTAAACAGGATCTGGTACGCCTGACCTTAGCAGGGATCACCCAATCGTCAGAGCTATCTGTCATGGAGCTGCTGTCGAATACTAACTCGATTGGTGAGTCTGAATCTGACAGTGAGTCTTCCCCACCGCTCTCATCTGTCATACTCACAATCGCGTAGGCCTCATCACCAGTGTACCTCGGATTAGACATGGACATGACATTTATAGGTACACAAGTGAGACTCACAGGCAAAAAAGTGCACCTGGTTGTCAGAGCCTGTGTCAAGTCGCTACCAAAATCACTGTCAGAATTGGCAGGGATCGGGCGTGATCTCTGCGAAGGCTGCAGATATGTGTTTTGTGAGTGACAGCGATCTATTGATCCTGCACTTGGGTGGGCTGGGCTGGGCAGAGAGGTGCTAGCAGTTATCTGGGCTGATCCCGCTAATGCTGCATTTTTTAGAACACTAAATCTAAGGGGGACGCTAATATAGATCTGATCAGATCGCAGATATTGATCTGATCAGATATTACAATAATATCTAACACCTACCTAATGTGTGTGTGCGTGTCAGAGTACCTAGCTAACTGGCCCTGCCTGGGGTTTGCGCTGACCCTAACGCACACTAAATCCTAACTGGGCTCACCGCCGGGCGATCGGGGGTTAAAACCTATAAAAGGTATATAAAATAATATATGGCGGGTAATCAGATGGGAAAAAACTATCTAGCTAGCTAGCGTCACCCGTGACACTTATACGGTGATCACAAGTGACAGGGGGCAATCAAGGGGTTAAAACCTTTATTGGGGGGGCAAGGGGGGTATTTATACCTACCTAGGCCTACTAGTAACCTACCCTAACACTTATTTAGTGTCACAGGGTCACAAGTACAGCGATCGGTAAAAATCAGATCGCTGCACTATATGACACTGTGACAGGGAGTGATGGGGTTAACTGGGGGGCGATCAGGGGGCGATCAAAGGGTTAAATAGGCCTATGTGACCTGGTGTCAGTGTGGTGTTGGTGCAACTCACGTTTTTGATGTCTCTCTCTCTCCTCTCTGCAACGGAAAAGAAAGCAGAGAGGGGAGATGACATCACTTCCCCTACCTGTGTTTACATTTCACAGGCAGGGGAAGAAATCCCATTCTCTGGACGATCAACAGGAATAGACCAAAATCCATTGGTCTATTCCTGTTGACTGAACAGTCCGGTAATGAATGGGACCGCCGTGACCGCGCACCCCCTAGCTGTGCCCGCGATCGTTGCCTATTTACGGCGATTCGCGCTCAGCGTCCACACTGCCGCAGTAGATATACTGCGCGCGGTGTGGAACCGGTTAAGAGACCATAGGGGGCGCATGTCACACGTCTCTGGAGCCGATGCGCATGGCCGGCGGGCGCCCACGATCGCTCTTCACAGAGCCAGAACGGAAATCTGTTCATGTAATCAAACAAATCTCCGTTCTGACAGGGAGATGGAAAGAGATCTGCTGTTCCAAGTAATCTGAAACAGCGATCTCTCCCCACCCCCAGTCACTACACTCCTCCCACAGTTAGAAACACCTCCCTAGGGAACACTTAACCCCTTGATCGCCCCCCTGCCAATTACATTTATACAGTAATCAGTGGCTATTTTTAGCTCTGTATCTGTATAAATGTCATTGGTCCCAAAAGTGTCCGTTCTGTCCGGCGTAATGTCGCAGTCCTGATAAAAATTGCAGATCGCTGCCATTGGCAGTAAAAAAAATGGGATTTTTTTCACTTACCGTAAAATCCCTTTCTCTGAGTTCGTCGACAGGCACGGCGACTCTTAGGACTAAGTGGGTTATACTGCCCTCTTCAGGAGTTTACTAGGCAGAACAGGCAGTTCTAACAGCAAAAAAGAACAGTAACAGACACAGCCCCTCCCAGGGGGCAGTCCCCACTGGCAGATAACCCCACACCCAGCTCTGCTAGCTTAGTTCGTACCAAGCAGTGCAACATCAGAGGGGTGGGTGCTGTGCCTGTCGACGAACTCAGAGAAAGGGATTTTACGGTAAGTGAAAAAAATCCAGTTTTCTCTTTTGTTCGTCGACAGGCACAGCGACTCTTAGGACTAAGTGGGACGTCCAAAAGCAGTGCCAAAAATGAGGGGTGGGTAACAGAACAACAACAGAAGTACACCCAACTGAACCCTTGGTGAGGAACCACACGTGTCTCACACAGCCGCCTGCAAAACTTTGCGGCCAAACGCAGCATCCGAGGATGCTAGAACATCAACTGTGTAAAACTTTGAGAAGTTGTGCACAGAGGTCCAAGTAGCCGCCTTGCACACCTGAGACACAGACGCCTGCTGTCGGAAAGCCCAGGAAGTGTTAATCGCCCTGTTAGAGTGAGCCGTAACCGAGAAGGGAGGCACCAGACCCCGAACCGCATAGGCTCGGGTCACAGTTTGTCTAATCCAACGTGAGATAGTGGCCGATGAGGTCACCAAACCTTTGCGTGGGCCATCCACCACGACAAAAAGAACGTCTGACCTCCGAAAGGAGGCCATGGACGCCAGATACACCTGCAGGGCCCGAACAATGTCCAGGGAGTGCAAAGCGACCTCCTTAGGATGAGACGGGCGCGGGCAAAGCGAAGGAAGGACAATGTCCTCATTGATGTGGAAAGATGACACCACTTTTGGCAAAAAAGAAGGTGACGGGCACAAGACCGCCTTATCCTTATGTAGCTAAGGAGACCTACAAGACAGAGCCGCCAACTCAGACACCTGCTGGGCGGATGTGATAGCCTTCAGGAAAACCACTTTCTGCAAAAGCAAATGCAGAGAGATTTCCCTGATATTCACAAAAGGCGGCTTCTGAAGCACAAAATTGAGGTCCCATGGCGCCAAAGGCGTCCGCACCTGGGGTGCGACATGCCGAACCCCCTTCATGAAAGTACGAATCAATGAATGCGTCACCAAAGGAAGCTAAAAAAAAAAAAAAAAAGATCGTCCGAGCAGAAACCTGACCCTTGATAGTGCTCAACACCAGTTTCTGGTCGAGGCCTTTCTGAAGGAAGGCCAGAACCCGAGACACCGAGAAGGAACAAGGGTTCCACCCCCGGCTTCGCACCAGGCGATGTAAGCCTTCCAGGTGTGGTGGTAAATCGTACATGAAGTGGCCTTACAAGCCTTCAACATGGTAGGAATCACTGAGTCTGAGACCCCTCAATCCCTCAACACCTGGGATTCAATAGCCAGGCCGTTAAAGCCAGAGAGGGTAAAGCAGGGTGCAGGATGGATCCCTGGGACAGA
The DNA here is from genome assembly GCA_018402905.1 of Glandirana rugosa. NCBI lineage: Eukaryota > Metazoa > Chordata > Amphibia > Anura > Ranidae > Glandirana > Glandirana rugosa. Next base: position 358,376 of record BLSH010130800.1, on the reverse strand, counting down.
AGATCCTCACGAAGTGGGAGCCGCCAGGGAACGTCCACCACCATCCGTACCACGTCTGCGTACCAAGGACGCCGTGGCCAATCTGGAGCTACCAGAATGGTCGATAAATCCTCCACTTCTATTCTGCGCAGAAGGCGCGGAAGCAGTTTCAGAGGAGGAAAGGCATAGATGAGCCGATACCGGGCCCATGGAGCTACAAGAGCATCTGCTGTGACCGCTAGGGGGTCCCCTGTCCTGCTCACAAAGGTCCGCACCTTCCGATTGAGACGGGACGCTAGTAAGTCCATGTCCGGGATGCCCCATCTCAGACAAATCTGATAAAACACATCTGGGTGCAGGGACCACTCTCCCTGGTCCAGGCGCTGACGAGTGAGATAGTCCGCCTGCCAATTTTCTACGCCCGGTATGTGGACGGCAGAGATTGCCGTAACGTGGCTTTCTCGCCCACCGCAGGATGGAAGCTACCTCCGAGGCCGCAGCCGAGCTTCTCGTCCCGCCCTGGTGGTTCACATATGCCACAGCCGTGGCATTGTCTGACTGAATCCGGACAGGGCACCCATGTAGTCTCGATGTCCAATGGGAAAGGCAGCACCAAATCGCCCGCAATTCCAGGACATTGATCGGGAGACAAGACTCCTCCGGAGACCACTGTCCCCGGGCTGAGAGCAGCCCCAGGACCCCACCCCAGCCTGTCAGGCTGGCATCCGCCGTGATCACTGACCAGTGACCGGGTGTGGTACTGAGCATAAGGGACCGCCTCGAAGGAGGCCACCATTAGGCCCAGGACCTGCATGCAAAACCAGAGTGAGGCCCATTTCTGGGACAGCAGGGACCCAACCGCTGACTGAAGCATCCGCCGCTTGGTAGGCGGAAGGAAAACCTTTGCCTGGGCTGCATCCAGGATCAGCCCCAGATATTCCAGGCGGTGAGACAGAATCAGAATCGACTTCTGGAGATTGATCACCCATGCAAACTCCTGCAGAGTGATCGTCACATTGTCCCTGAGCGCTTGAGCCGACTCCACTCGCAGGAGGTGGTCGTCCAGATACTCCACCACTGCAATGCCCCTCTGCCTCAGCAGAGCCAGAACCGGGGCCAGCAGTTTGATGAAAACCTGAGGCGCCGATGCCAGGCCAAACGGGAGGGCCACGAACTGGTAGTGATCCTCCCTAACCACAAAGCGCAGGAAGCGCTGGTGCTGGGCGCAGATGGGAACATGCAAGTACGCATCCTTGATGTCGAGGGAGGGGTGCAGGGCCACCACTACTGAGTGGACCGACTCCATCCGAAACCGGCGGACCCACACAAACTTGTTGAGGTCCTTCAAGTCCAGGATGGGACGAACCCCGTCCTTCTTCGGAACCACAAAAAGGTTGAAATAAAACCCTTGGGAACGTTCCGCCCGTGGGACGTGACCAATCACCCCTTGACCCAGCAGGTCCTGCACAGCCCCGGACAGGGCCCACAGCCTGCCCGCAGGCAGCTGCAGGTTGGAGGCAAAGAACCTGTCTGGGGGGCGGGAACGGAATTCTATGCTGTACCCCGAGGAGACCACCTCGAGCACCCAGCGGTCTGAGATGCGAGAGGACCACCTGTCTGCGAACCCCAGGAGACATCCCCCCACCCGAACACCGGGCGGGGGGCAACCCTGCATGCAGAGGAGACCTTGTCCTCTGGCTTGAGGCACTTACATGGCCAGGAATGCTCCTGTCCACCCGCTTGGTGGACTGTGAACCCTTGCCCGAGGAACGGAAGGGGCGAAAAGGCCGCCTATGGGCCGGAAAGGAGGGACCCTGTCGGCGACGGGAGTCCGAACTCCTCCTAGACTCCGGGAGAAAGGTGCCCTTCCCTCCCATGAGATCTTTGATCATCTCATCCAAGGGGTCACCGAAGATCCGCCCCCCCCTGGAAAGGTAAGTCCGCCCGGGCCTCCACCGAGACCGCGGACACCTTGGATATCAGGGGGCCGCGTCCAGGGCTGCAACGCACAGATACTAAGCCCCTTGGATCATGCTATCTGCAAGATCCACACACTCAGCAGCCGCCTGCGTCTTGTACAACACGCTGTGTAGCAGCTTCGCCCACTCAGTGAGCGTTTGTGACACCAGTGCAGAGGCCACAATGGGCCGCATGGCAGACCCCGTTAGAACAAATCGGGATCTGACACAAGCTTCAGCCCTCCTGTCAGCCGGGTCCTTAAAGGATGCTTTGTCCTTCCACCGGGATGGTGGTCGCCTTACTCAGCCGGGACACGGGGGGGGGGGGGGGAATCAACCACGGGAGGTTACCCACTTCTTTAATAATCTGTCCTCAAAGGGATAACGCACAGCGAAATGCTTCGGAATGGGGAGGGAGCTCTGGGGCCAAGCCCAGTCCCTATAAACCAACGTATCCAGAAAAAGACACATACGGAAAAACCTTGGCAGCCAAGCCCGGTCTATGTAACCCGAAGGGGATGGGCACCCTCCGAGAGGGTCTTGCTGCTTCTTCCAGTTGCAGGGTCTCACGCACTGAGGTGATCAGAGCGTCTACAAGAGCCTTCTCATGCGCAGCAGCGGACGCCTCAGACTTTTCCCCACTATCAAGGGCATCTGGGATCTCGCTATCCGACAGCTCAAGGGGGGTCCCCGCAATGGAGGAGCCCCCCTCGGGGTCCGAGTCCTCCCCAGAAGAAGGGGGGCCAAGGGACGCTTTTTGGCGACCCTGCGGTTCAACAGCGACTCTACCCGGGAGATGAACATCTCCCGAACCGTGCACATGGCGTCTACAAGGGAAGGGACCCCTGAAATGCTGGCTGCAGGCACTGAGAGGTCCTGACACCCACCCTGGCCGCCCCAGAAAGAAAGTGGCCTATTGCCAGGAAACCACTGCACCCCCCACCCCACAGCTGCACAAGGCTTGTCACAGGGGGCACCCCAGGGGGACTCACCACCCGACCAGAGAGGAGCCACTTGCTGCTGCTGTCCGCCGCTGCCTTCACCGATCCTGCTGCCCACACTGCCGCTGTGCCCAGAGCCGCAGCTGGCAGGGAGATTCATGGCGTGCTGGGGGGTAAATCGGTGCCAGAAACAGCCAGGACCGCCCCTCAGCACACACAGGCCTTCCATGTGTAGAAACCACAGGAAAATGGCCGCCGATGCACACTAGAGGCCGAAACTTCGTGTAACAGCGTCGCGGCTACGCCAAAATAGCTGCAGAACGATCCTATGCATATAAATGCGACCGGCTACAAGAAAATGGTGGACGGGTGCCAGCAAAATGGCTGCGGATGAGCCCGACCGCCGAGCACGAGGCACGGGGGGGTGAGGCGGAGGGGGACCACTAGGGCCCATACACCCATTACACCCTGGGAGCCCCGGGGAGGGGAAGGGAGGGTGTGACAGCGGGGTACCAAAGGGGTGGGGGAGGAGCACAAGTGAGGATGAGGGGGTGAAAGACCACCCACTACGCTCGTCCCAGTGGGGGGACCTGCCAGCTCCCCCCTGGGCCCCTGAAGGGGAGGGGGGACGTACTTACCCCATCTAGTCGGGCAGTGAAGGGGATCCCACCCAAGACAGCTTACACTCTCCCAGCTAGGCCGGAGGGAGCTGTCGGCCCTGGGCACACAGCATGCGATGGCAGGGCGTTTAACCAGCAGGGCCACCCCGTCCGGTCAGGGTTTGTTGTGGTCGACCCAGCGCGAAGCTTCCGGTCTAGCACGTGATGGCCGGCTGGAGAAAGTACCTGGATCCAAGATCCAGCCTGTTGCCCAGCACGGCTGCTTGATTGTAGTCTTCATCTGTGAGGCTGTCTCCTGACAGCCGAAGAGAACCAGAAAGGTACCACAGATCCCAACAGGGAGCCTAGGTCTAACTCCTTGCACTAGGCAGAGACAACTGAGCTAGCAGAGCTGGGTGTGGGGTTATCTGCCAGTGGGGACTGCCCCCTAGGAGGGCTGTGTCTGTTACTGTTCTTTTTTGCTGTTAGAACTGCCTGTTTTGCCTAGTAAACTCCTGAAGAGGGCAATATAACCCACTTAGTCCTAAGAGTTGCTGTGCCTGTCGACAAACGAAAGAGAAAAGTACAACTTCAAAAACTTGCCATACCACTTACTAAATACCTCAGACTGTCTACTTTCCAAAAAAGTAATTTGGGGGTATTTGTACTGTCCTGGCATGGTAGGGCCTCAAGAAATGAAATAGGTGGTCAGTACATCAGGTGTGATTAATTTTCAGTGATTGGCACCATAGCTTGTAGACTCTATAACTTTCACACAGACTTAAGCCTCATGCACACGATGCGATTATTGTACAACCACACGTCCAACTTTTCCCAAAATCGGCTGTCCGTAATTTCGTCTAGCGTACTGACGGGAGTAAAATTATCGTTCGACCAGAGCTCAACGTTAGAAGTGACGTAATGTTTTGCATATTTTTGCATCTTTTTATTCCTTTCTGAGCATGCGTAGTCTCGATCGTTCGATTTTTGTCGTACGATAACCATACTAAAGGGCCGAAAACTGTACAACGCCTTGTCGGCAGACAAATGTTTTCTAGTCTTCTCATAGAACTTCTGTTGGACGATAATTGAAAATCGGCTGTCGAATGGAGCGTACCAACGGTAGGATTATCGGACGACAGGCTGTCGTATGACAATTTTCGACCAATAATTTTGATGTGTGTATGGGCTTTTAGGCTGGCCATACATGTTCAATTATTTTGTACAATTTTCCTTTAGATTTACCATAAACCATATAATATGAGGTCAAACCTAAACAACACTCTCAATTTTATCCAACTAGGCAGGCCCTTGCACTAAATAGTTAAAGGTAAATCTAAAGAAAATTGTAAGAAAATGGTAATAAAAAATAATAAAATAGACCTCTAAGGGCCCTTTTACATGGGCTTTCCGTGTATGGGGTCCGTTTTTGCTCAGTGGGGATTGATCCGCTTAATCCCACTGAGCAGGCGGAGGACAGTTCCATCTCCACTCACGAGTGGAGATGGAACTGTCAGAGCCCGGCTCTCCTCTATGGAGATCGGATGAAAATGGACCACCTTTTTTCATCCAATCCAATTCTACACACTGATGGAAAATAGGGTTTCCATCGGTCTGTATTTCACAGACAGGATCAGACCGGAGAGCAACAGGTGTCAGCGGACATGTCTCCGCTGACATCTGCCGCTCCATAGGGCTGCATGGAGCATCCATTGAGGTCCGCCTGAAACAAGGACAGGTGGACCTGAATGGAAAACCCACGTGAAAGGGCCCTAACTGTTTGTGAAATCTTACACCACAAAATGTACTCAGCCAATGAAAGGTAATGACTCCATTTTTATTTTTCTACTGCTATCAATGGCCAACACGGTACAACACTTCATCCATGTCTTTGGTGATCTCTGATCTCCTTATGAACTGTTTCTTACATGATGAAGATCAGCCATGGAGTATATCTGAAGTGTATATCAGGGTGTGCTTCTTCCCCACATGAGAGCTGTGATGTCCAGCAACATTCATATAGAAGACATTTCCCACACTCAATGCACTAATACACCTCAAGGGTTGTGTGGGATCCCTGATGTACAGGAAGACAGGACTTCAGTTAGGAACAATTCCCTCACTCGGGACAGGAAAGTGGCTTCTTCACTCGGTGAGATCTCTGATGTCTGGAAAGATTGGACTTCCGTGAAAAACAACTCCCACACTCAGAACAGGAATATGGCTTATTGCCCATATGAGATCTCTGATGTCTGTAAAGACTAGATGTCCGCGAAAAACATGTCCCGCACTCAGGACAAGAATACGGCTTCTCCCCTGTGTGAGATCTCTGATGTGTGTAAAGATTGGACTTTTCTGAAAAACATTTCCCGCAATCAGCACAGAAATATGGCTTTTCTCCTGTGTGAGATCTCTGATGTCTGACAAGGTCTGATTTTTGTACAAAACATTTCTCACACTCAGGACAGGAATATGGCTTCTCCCCTGTGTGTAGTCTCTGATGTAAGGAAAGGTGTGACTTCTGTGAAAAACTTTTCCCGCACTCGAGACAAAAATGTGACTTCATATTTGTGTGAGTTCTTTTATGCACATCAAGATTGCATTTAAAATGGAAACACTTCCCGCACTCAGTACAGGAAAACCTCTTCTCTGTTGCAAGGACGGTACCGTCCCTCACAGTCTGAAGTTCCTCAGGATAAGAGGAATACGATGGTCCATCTACAATGTGTGGTGCCGGATGGACATTTGAGGTAGCCGGGTTTTCTCCTGGACTATACTGTGTGATGTCCTCATCTTCTACTTTACAGTCTGGAGACAAAGTGAGACAATCCTCTGAGGTTTTCCTCATCTCCCGTCCATCTACTAAAATAGAAATAAAAATATTATTACTAGACATGAGCAGATCGGTTCCCCTAAACCAGGACTCCGCCCACATCAGGCAGCTTTGTCTCTGAGGATCTTACAATTCCCCACTCAAGGTAACGAGTAAATGGCTCCTCTGATCTCCTACCAGTTCATTTATTTATTCATGGACCTTAGTCAGAGAGTGAGGAAACAATGAGAACTGTCTTTTATAGATAGACAGTGATGAGGAGACTATAGGATTAGTGTCTCCAACGCGCTCTATCACTCATTGCCATCTTCCCAACACAAGAAGCACTGCACTTCCTTATTTAGTCCATGATTTAGTCATGAATAACAGCAGAGCTGAGCCCCACCAGAGGTCAGAGAGTGAGGATGGGGGGAGAACAACCAAGATGAAGACTGGACTGATCCTGAAGACCACCATCATTGGGTTATTGGCTCCTCCCTCATTATCACTTTCTGTTTAAGGTTCCAAAGTTTGAGGATGTTATCACATTATTATCAACAAGTAAAAGTCTGTGCTCCAATCAAATCATCACATATAAAATGTCCAGCTGCTAGAAAATTGAATACATATTATGTGCATATATAGTAGTGGGTAAAGGGGAGAGAGAAGTCAGGACTATGTAATGTACAACATAGAGTATATAGTGCAGGGGTCAGGAGTATATAATGTACAACATAGAGTATATAGTGCAGGGGTCAGGAGGATGTAATGTACAATATCAATTATATAATGTAAGGGTCAGGACTCATAATATTGGTATTCAGTAATCAGTAGAAGCTTAAATGTTTACATGAGACAAGTTGTAGAGGTCCCACATAGCTGCCCTCCTGAGACTGCACTCAGTGACTTGGGTCTGGAACTATACAGACATATCCCTCCACCCGGCACAGCCAGCAGACAACAGAACAAGTAACCCTGGGAGAAATGCTCTGTCAGAGATGTTGCTAGACCTGGGCATGGGGAAGGAGACCCCTGACACATGCCCCAGGTACCTAGGTTGAGTAATGCCTATCAATATTTTGCTGCCAGCCAGAATGTCCATAAATCCAGTCTAGATACATAAATTGTGTCTGCAGCACAGAGAAGGAAGATTATCCGAGAGAAATACAGAAATACGGGATGGGGAACACAGCTCAGGAAAGTGACCAGGGTATTACAGGCTGATATCACCCATTCCTTGCCCTACTCTGGACCAATCAGTGAGCAGTATAGGTGGAGGAATGTATTTAGTGTTAATGACCCACCTGTGCTGATCTCTGTAGGAGTGTCCTCCTCTATAAATGTCTCCGTTATTCCATCCTCCTCCAAAGACTGCTGATCATCCCTCATATACCTCTCTTCTTCTTCTGCTTTAACCTCAAATTCTATATTGATTGGATCTTCACTCTAAATCAAGAAAATGCAAGAGAATATCATCTCTAAAATATAAACTTTATTATTGTGACATCACATAAAATAATCCATATATTATCAACATACAGCTGTGTTTTATAAGCTCCGTCCCACCAACCTTGTAACAGTGAGGGATGGTGTGATCTTCCTGTGTGGAATCCCGGGAATACAGAGGATGGGGACATCTCTCTGGTGGGTTTCTGTAGTTGGATGTCTCCACCACGATGTCCTGGTACAGATCTTTGTGTTCTTTTAGAAACTCTGACTCCTCCATCTCCCCATCCTCATCATCCTCCTCTTTTATCTCTTCTTTAACTTCAACTTTAGAATTTCTCAGGTTTTCACTCTGAATATAGAATAAGAATGACATCAATGGTGGGGCGTGTCCTGGACACTGAAGAAGATGGCAGTATAACTCCCTTGCTCCATTACCCGGCAGCCCTGTACTGTTCCAGAATGGGAGCACATCTCCATCATGGGGAAAACCACCCGTGACAGGTCCCCTGAACGCTCCAGGACCAACAGCACGCAGCTCAGCTGGAACATTCCGGAGATGTTCCGCACTGGATCCCGCTTTCAAGATGTGACCTCCAACACATGGGCTTTCGGACTCCAGTAGTGAGCTAAGCCACAATCACAGCTCCTCACAGCGCCACAGCCCACAACAGTACACCCCACCGTTCCTGCATCTTCCACTCTCTGCATAGAGGATCTGAAAGCAGTGGCCGCAGACATTAGATCTCAGACTGGATATACAAGCCACAGCGGTGCAAACTGAACACATGGAGGAAGCTACTGACCGCCATGAGGCTGCCATTAACACACAAAGATGCACACTGTTGTCTCATACCCAGCAGCTAAGAAAAATGCACAGAAGCTTAGAAGACCTCGACAACAGAGGTCATAGACATAACATAAGGATGAGAGGCCTGCCTAGGACAGTAGACACGGATCACCTAAACCAAGCCACCACCTCCATATTCAATGATCTCCTAGGGCAGGGTTTCTCAACCAGGGTTCAGTGGAACCCTAGAGGTTGCAAGGGGTTCCTTAAGCAATGGTCAATTTCTACTTCTCAGATACATTCCCAAAGACATCATTGATCTTTTTAGCTATCTGTAAGGGGGTAATTCTTCCCAATGACCACAAGTGTAGGGAGCATTCTTCCCATTGACCATCACACTAATGTAGCTTGTAGATTTTTAATTTTTAGCAGGGGTTCCCCGAGACCGAAGAATAATTTCAAGGGTTCCTCGGTGTTGAAAAGGTTGAGAAAGGCTGTCCTAGGGAGACCACCAGACACACCAATAGACTTCGAACACCTCCATCGGGCACTCCTTCCCAGAGGTAGAGACACTGACCCCGCCAGAGATGTCATAGGATGTCTGGTGGACGTCAATCTTAAAGAGGAAATCATGCATCAGGCGCGACTGTGTGGTTGTTTACATCACAATGGCTTTGAAATCAAGCTGTACTATGACCTATCCCAGATAACTCTCCAAAAGCGCAAATCTCTAAGTCCCCTTCTGGACCCTTTTGTTTACAACCAGGCACGGGAAGCAGAGTTGCATACCTGCAACACCCAGAAGACGCCCACTCTTTTTGCTCAACACTGGGCATCCCATCTGTCGAAATCCTGGATTGGCATGTTGACCAACAGCACCTACCCCTGCAACAAGAAAAGCCAATGGTGATACACCGCCAGGATAGCCCACAGTCTTATAGAAGACGTTGCCCTTCTACTCACTCACCACCTCCACTTCTTAATCACCGGTCTTCAGGAAGAGACAGTGCTCCAGCTTCCCTGGCCCACAGGAGAGCTAGGAGAGATTAACTTCGCCTACATCAATCTCTACATACCACCTGCTCATATAAGCCATTAATATTCACCTCCGCCCTCTACAACTCTTCAGTTTACGTGAGTATAGGAAACTGTCAGAAAGCTGGACACTATTCCACACAGCAATATAGATGAAGGACTCAAAAATTTTACTTAACTCTGACCCAAAGGTTCAATGCAATCAACACCGCACTCTGCTACAGAGACATTACAACTTACTCCCTCCTATACAACACTAACCCCACCAAGTTACCTTGCATTGTCTCCACCTACTATGGCTATGACATTCTTGTACTATTTATATTTGTCACGCCATCTTGCCATTTTAACACAATAGCACAGAACCCCTTCTACCCCGGACTTTATCAAAGCCTGGTTCGATGGACACACAACCCCACCTCCCTCACTCAAACAAGGACCATGCACACCGGTACCACATATAGAGAAATTTAATAATTGAAGCACATATGCCAAACAGTCTGCGCTCACCCTCTACTCAATTATACTCCAAACTCCTTGGATACAAAAGACTGGTCTCAAAGACTTTGTGTTGATACACCCACCATGCGACGTAAGCCTGCTCAGAGAGGTAACCTCTCTTTTTCTCTTCTGATTCATTATTATCAGCTGAAGTAATAGCAGTATGTCCATAGGTTATCAATATCTTATTAATGTACCTGGACCCATAATCCTTAAACTGGAGTCCTCCTATTTTAATAAGACACAAAGAGCCTGAATATTAAACACTTTATGGATAGTAAGAGCATTCTCTATAATTTCACTAGAAAGAATTGTCAAAATACACTTCACCATAGACTATCACCATATAGGTACACTCTTAACCTCCCACAATACGGTGTTCACATAGTGAACAATACATCTACCACACAAACAAATCGCTTAGTACACTCTCACAGATGAGATACACATAACCCCTTCAACAGAGAGGCAAGGTTGAAACATTTGGCCATATAGCTATGGTAAGGTTATCACAGTTCAGTTAGAAATTCTGCTTTTGCGTTTGTGTCCTGGGCCACCGTGGCTGGCTATAACCCAGCTCACCCCAATTACCCAATTAAGTAGCCACTGTCAAAACTTCCTGAACCCATGTCCCTTCAGCTAATTCTTGACTGAATAGGAAAATGGAAGGTCTGATGTGGGCAGCGATGTCCTGGGACACGTGATTTATGATTTATATAATACAAGCTTCTCTGTCGGATGAAGTCCGATTGTACATAAACTTTATGTAATACTGGTTAAATGACTATACTTTGGTTCTTTTTCTGCCTTGTACAAATGTTTTATGAATCTTGTTTTAAATGTTAACTCGAGAAAATATCCAGACCTGGGTTGGTATACACCGAAAAATGCATTCAATGCACATAAGTCATACCTATCACACACCTATCTAATGGCTCACACTACAGACATAAATAGAGCCATTCTCCCTCTCACACTGGACACCACACGCTCTGAATCTAACCACACTATTGAACCTCACCCCTGTCACGGCCCGGTCGCACTGCTACAAATAATAATCCCCACAACAACAATACGGAACTCATTCTCCAAGCTTTCCATGTATCCCCAACACTCATCCTTACCACTCTACAGCTCCCTACCATCCCCACAAACATGTCTAGATGGCTTATATAGGTAGCGTAGATTTATACCACAACCTACAACAACCCTCTTTAACAGTATACAAAACCTTCTTCTTCAATCCTAACAACCCTCCTACAACAGCACAGCTTATATCCCTGTGCTGACCCACATCGACAAACACCTTCTCTTAAGCAAGATAGCTGGTCTATCCTAGCCGTCGATTAATCCCCACTCCCATAAGTAACGAACCTACTCTCCCCTGACCAAACTCCCAAATCCCCTTCCATTTTTCTACCCATCCCACTCACAACTTTACTCATCCAAGCTACAACAAGTGAAATCAATACAGCTTTGCTAGTAAATTCGTGCAATGCTTGACCAACACTCCAAACCCACAAATGCTAAACTTAAATTACTCTCCCTTAATGTGAAAGGACTAAATATACCTGAAAAAAGATCAAAACTCCTATTATACCTATGGAAAACCAAAGCAAGCATAATCTTCCTTCAGGAAACTCACTTCAAAACAAACAGTATCCCCAAATTAACAAATAAGGATTTCCCAAAAGCCTACCATGCAACCAACCCAATAGCAAAATCAAAAGGAGTCTCTATCTTAATTTTCAGACATTTACCCTTAGAAATTACAGAGTCAACCCTGGACAAGAACGGTCACTTTGCATTTATCAAGGGCAAACTAGGGAACAGACCATTAACGATCGCAAATATATATATAGCCTGAATTCAGCCCAAGTAGTTTTTTCTTAAAATATCCCTGACTCTCTCCTCCTTCCAAGGGATACTAATGAAGGGTGGAGACTTTAACGTCACCTTAACCACTTGCCAACCACCCGCCGCAGCGTGATGGCGGCAAGGTGGTTCGTTATCGCGAAACGCCGTCACAGGGTGGCGGCCGCGATAACAAGATAACAAGAATTGTGAGCGCGCGCGCTCACTGTGTTCGGGGGGGGGCAGGGAGCAGGTAGGGCGGACTCGATCGCTGCCGGCTACCTGCGATGGCCCCCCTCAGTGAGAGAACGGAGGTTCGTGTATGTAAACACGGATCTCCATTCTCATAGAGGGGGAAGGGCTGTGATCACAGTCTTTCTGCATATGGAAGCCGTGATCACTCCCCTCCCCCTGCCAGCCCAGCCCCCATACAGTTAGAACACGCCTAGGGAACACAGTTATTTCTTACAGCGCCCCCTCCAGGTTAACCCCTTCACTGTCAATGTCATTTACACAGTAATCAGTGCACTTTTATAGCACTGATCGCACTATAAATGCCAATGGTCCCAAAAAAGTGTTAAAATGTCCCGACATGTCGGCCGCAATATTGCAGTACCGCTAAAAATCACAGATCGCCACCATTACTAGTAAAAATATAAAAACCCCAGAAATTAATTCTCATCATTCATAAATGCGGCAACTATTGTGCGAACAAATCAATATACCACCAAAAGAAAGCTCTATTTGTGGGAAAAAAGGACGCAAATTTTGTTTGGGTTCAACGTCGCACGACCGCGCAATTGTCAGTTAAAGCAACACAGCGCCGAATCGCAAAAAGTGCTCTGGTCCTAAACTGTGAAATCCTTCCGGGGCTGAAGTGGTTAAACCCACTAGAAGACACATCATCAGGGACATCCTCCCTCACATACAAAGCCCTCAAACAAATCAAAACTCAAATCCAGGACTTAATGCTGCATGGCACCTGGCGCATCCTACACCCTAGAGTCCAAGACTATACATTTTACTCTACCCCATGACAGATATTCATAGAAACATAGAAAAGTGACGGCAGAACAAGACTGAGTAGTCCATCGAGTCTGCCCCTTTTTATTTATTCATTTTATTTTTTTAATTTTTTGTTTTACATTAACCTTGTTGTCTGACTATAGATTTATGTTTATCCCAAGCATGTTTGAAGCCATTTACTGTTGACTGTCTCACAACCTCTGTTGGTAGTTTATTCCAATCATCAACCACCCTTTCAGTAAAATAATACTTTCTAAGATTCGTTTTGAACTTCCCCCCAGTTAGTTTGAGGTCATGTCCCCGTGTTCTTGATTTTGGTTTCATATTGAAAAGACTGCCCTCCTGAACCTTATTCACCCCCTTGAGGTATTTAAAGGTTTCAATCATGTCTCCCCTCTCCCTTCTTTCCTCCAGACTGTACATATTAAGTTCCTGAAGTCGCTCTTGATATGTTTTATCCCCCAGACCTTTCACCATTTTTGTTACCCGTCTCTGAACTCGTCCTATCTTATCAATATCTTTTTGTAAGTGTGGTCTCCAGAATTGGACACAGTATTCTAAGTGAGGTCTCACTAAAGATCTAAATAGAGGAATCAGAACCTCCTTCCTCCTGCTGGTGATCCCTCTACTGATACATCCCAGAATTCCATGTGCTTTTCCCACTGCCTGGTCACACTGTTTGCTCATTTTGCAATCATCTGAAATAAGCACCCCCAAATCTTTTTCTTCTGTAGTGCTGGCTAACACTGTACCCCCAATGCTGTACTCTCTAAGCGGATTCTTTTTCCCTAGATGCATTATTTTACATTTAGAAATATTGAACTGCAGTCTCCACTGCTTTGACCAATCTTCTAGAAATGCCAAATCATGTTCCATGTTACAGACACCTCCAGGGATATCAACCCTATTACACACCTTTGTATCATCAGCAAAGAGACATACATTGCCCAGCAAACCTTTAGTTATATCACTTACATATAGGTTGAATAGAACAGGACCCAGTACAGAGCCTTGTGGTACCCCGGTCAGACTACATCCTTCTTTCTCAAAAAGACCTTCCCTTCTTAACAGAAGTCTCCATTGAACCCAAATTTCTGTCAGATCATCATCCTGTCACTGCTACTCTGATTCTCCCAGAACACATCCAAAACACCCCCAACAGGTCCCATCTGACCCAATGGGAATCCCATAAGTGTGTCTTGAGAGGCATACTCATTAAGACGCATCGCTCAAACGCTTTAACCAGTTCCACACCGCGCGCAGTATATTTACAGCGGCGGTGTGGGCGCTTAGCGTGAATCGCCGTAAAAAGGCTAATCGCCCTTGTGGAATGAGCCGTGACTGGAAAAGGGGGGACTTGGCCCCGAACAGTATACGCATGAGTCACGGTCTGTCTGATCCAACATGAAACAGTGGCCGACGAAGCCGCCAAACCTATGTGCAGCCCACCCGTCAGCACAAACAGCGCATCCGACTTCCTAAAAGGAGCTGTAGCTGCCAAATACACCCGCAATGCTCTCACCACATCCAAGGAATGCAGAGTAATCTCCTTAGGGTGAGACAGATGCGAACACAAGGAAGGGAGGGAAATGTCCTCATTAATGTGAAAAGAGGAGACTACCTTCGGAAGGAACGAAGGAGACAGATGCAGCACCGCCTTATCCTTATGTAGGACCAAATAAGGAGACCTACACGACAAAGCTGCCAATTCAGACACCCGCCTAGCGGATGTGATAGCCACCAGGAAGGCGACCTTCTGAGACAACAACTGTAAGGGAATATCCCTGATCTTCTCATAGGGTGGCTTCTGCAGTACAGAAAGTACCAAGTTCAGATCCCACGGCGCCAGGGGCGACCGTACCTGAGGAGCCACATGACGTACACCCTGTACAAATGTACGGATCAAAGAATGCGTCCCTAAAGGACGCTGAAACAGAATCGCCAGAGCGGATATCTGGCCCTTGAGGGTGCTCAATGCCAACTTTTGGTCCAGGCCTTGTTGAAGATAGGCGAGCAACTGCAAAAGAACGGGGTTCCAACCCCCCCGCCTCGCACCAAGCAATATAGGCTTTCCAGGTGCGATGATAAATCTTGCACGAAGTACACTTGCGTGCCTTAAGCATGGTGGGGATCACTGACTCAGAGAGCCCCCCTGTCCCTCAGTACCTGGGACTCAATCGCCAGGCCCTCAAAGCCAGCGACGGTAAAGTGGGGTTCAAGATGGGGCCCTGAGACAGAAAATCTTCGCAAAGCGGGAGTCGCCAGGGAACGTCTGTTTCCATCCGCACCACGTTGGCGTACCAAGGACGCCGAGGCCAATCCGGGGCCACCAGGATTGTCAGGATTCCCTCCACTTCTATCCTGCGCAACAACTGCGGTAGAAGCTTGAGAGGAGGAAAGGCGTACAGGAGCCTGTACCGGGACCATGGGGCCACCAGGGTGTCCGTGGCTGCTGCCAACGGGTCCCTTGACCTGCACACAAAGGTCTTCACCTTGTGATTGAATCTGGACACCAGGAGATCTACATCTGGCGTGCCCCACCTTTCGTAAATCTGGCGAAACACCTCCGGGAGCAGGTACCACTCTCCTTGGTCCAGCTTCTGGCGACTGAGGAAGTCCGCCTTCCAATTTTCTACACCCAGAATGTAGATGGCAGAGAGTGCTGGCACGTGAAACTCTGCCCACTTTAGAATGAGGGCTGCCTCTGCAGCTGCCGCCGAACTTCTCGTTCAGCCTTAATGGTTCACGTACGCCACCGCCATGGCGTTGTCCGACTGAACCCAAACCGGGAGGCCGCGCAGCCTTGCCGACCAGTGGGAGAGACAGAGCCTAATCGCCCTTAGTTTCAACACATTGATCGGAAGTCGCGACTCTTGTGCCGACCAACGGCCCCAGGACACCTTCCCAGCCCGATAGGCTGGCGTCCGTCGTGACTGTTGACCACTTCAGGGGAAGAAACGACTTCCCCATGGTCATTGCCGGGGCCCGAAGCCACCAAGTCAACGACTCCCTGGTCTGATGATCCAGCCGGATCGGTCGATCCAGAGATGAAGGAGATCTGTCCCACTGCAGTAGTATCGCTCGCTGCAGGAGCTGGGTGTGACTCTGGGCGTACGGTATCGCCTCGAAGGTCGAGACCATGTGCCCCAACACCCGCATGCAGAAACATAAGGAGGACCACTGTCGTGACAACAGGGTTTGCACCGCTGCTTGCAGCGTCAGCAACTTGTCCGGAGGCAGGAATACCTTCGCCTGCACTGTGTCCAACGTCAGACCCAGATATTCGAGGCGACAGGACGGGGTCAATGTCAACTTCTGCAGGTTGATTAGCCAACCGAAGTCCCTCAGCGAGGTCAGAGTTATAGCAACATTGTCCTCCAGAGCCGGAGCTGACTCCGCTCGCAGGAGAAGATCGTCCAGGTAGGCTACCACAGCAATGCCCCTCTGTCTCAGCAGAGCCAGCACCGGGGCCAGCAACTTGGTGAAGACCCATGGAACCGAGGCCAGGACGAAGGGGAGAGCCACAAACTGGAAATGAAGGTCCCCTACAGCAAAGCGCAGGAAGCGCTGGTGCGGGACACAAATGGGAACATGCAGATATGTGTCCTTGATGTCCAGGGATGCCAGAAAATCCCCCTGGCCACGAACGAACGGACTGACTCCATCCTGAATTTGTGCGCCTTCACAAAGTGATTGAGCGCTTTTAAGTCCAGAACCAGCCTGACCCCCCCTTCTTTGGCACCACAAAGAAGTTTGAGTAGAAGCTGCAGAATCTCTCCGCCGGAGGGAATGGCACAATCACCCCTTGTTCGGACATCGACCACACAGCCCCTAGCAGAGCTAGCCGCCGCTCCGGAGGGAGCCTTAAATTGGACGGGAACAACCTGTCTGGGGGCCGAGTGCTAAACTCTATCTTGTACCCAGAGGACACCACCTCCCGCACCCAACCGGTCGGAGATGCGATCAGCCCACCGATCCGCGAACCCCAGAAGACGGCCCCCCACCCGAGAGACGGGCGGGGGCAACCCATCATGCGGAGGAGGTCTTATCCTCCGACTTTTCGGGCTTGCGTTGCCAGGGGGGCTTACCAGAGCCAGAGGCAGACTTGTGGGCCGGGAGTTCCTGCTCGTCTGACCGGGCGCACAAAAAAAAAGTTTCTGCTCAGAGGGCTGAGGACCCTGCTTGCGGCGCTGGTCACGCCGCTTGGGCTCCGGAAGAAAAGTACTCTTCCCCCCGGTGAAATCCTTAATGATTTCATCCAATTGGGGCCCAAAAAGAGCCGACCACCCTGAAAGGGAAGATCCGTGAGGCCCTTCTTGGACGCGTGGTCACCTGACCAGCATCGCAGCCACAGCAGGCGTCTAATAATGATTGCAAAAACCGACATTTTTTACAACATCGGTACCAAGTCCAGAGCTGCGTCGCAGAGGTAACAAAGCCCCTGCACCAGGTGGTCTGCTCGCTGCACAGATTCAGGAAAATCTACGCCACCCCAAGCCTCACTCCACTCCATCGCACACTCTGTAAGCGACTGAGATACCATGACTGATGCCAAGGCCGGTCGCATGGCTGCCCCGGCCACCAGAAAGAGTGCCTTGGACACTGCTTCCGTCTGCCTATCAGCCGGGTCCCTGAAAGAGGGAGACACCTCCAAGGGAAAAGTCATCGCCTTGTTCAGGCGGGCCACTGGCGGATCCACCGCGGGGGAAACCCATTTCTGTAACAGGCTGTCCTCAAAGGGATAGCGCACAGAGAAACGTTTTGGCAGGGTAAAGGAATTTAGTGGACGTTGCCATTCCTTATACACATACTGGTCAAAATACTGGAGGTAGGGAAACACCTTAGGAGCACGAGAGGGCTTCTTGGACCCAAACGTATAGGTAGACGCCTGTGCTTCTCCAGCCTGATCCAGGTGTAGTGAATTACGTACGGCCGCGACCAGCGCCATTTCGCATGCCACCAAGGCCCCTTGGTCCTCCTCCCCATCCGAAGGCTCCAGCTCTCTGTCTGAGAGTTCCACGGTGGTCCCAGTGACCCCGGAGCCCCCTTCCAGCTCCGAGTCCTTCTCAGAGGATAGCGGGGGAGGAGGACGCTTTTTGGGCCCCCCCCTACACCGGTCCGATTCCCCCCAGGCGAAAAACTCTTCCAGGGTAGAGGTTAATTGGTCCAGGGGAACCAGAGGTCCCAGCGCGGCCTGTGCCTCCGCGGACCCCTCTGGAGAAGCAACTGCCGGTTCAGCCGCCATTGTGCCACCGCCAGGACACTTGTGAGGCCGACCAGCCATACGCCCCCACAATACCACCCCCTGCAGAGCCTCAGGACTGCCCAAGTAGGACCCAGCACCGCCGCTCCCGCACCCCAGGGAGAGAAACCAGCAATACTTGCGGAACCCTGCGGCTCCAGGAAAATGTCGGCCGACACCGCCAAAATGGCGGCGGCTGCATGACATGTGAACGGAGTGGTCCGAGCGGTTGCAACAGGCGAGCGGCAGAGCAGCGGTTAGCAGCTGAGCGGGCAGGTCGTCGGGCGGGCGGGCGGGCGGACGTGAGGGGGGGAAGGACATGACAGGGACCAGTGGGCCTGTACCCCCCACCGGAACGGGCACCGCTAGTCGCCCCCCCCTCCGCCCCAGGGAGGAGGGGGGCATCACTCACTCATCCAGATGGGCGTAGCGGGTAGCCACCCGGTGCAGACCTTCCTCCCCCCAGGCAGGGAGGGATGCTGCTGGCCAAGCGACCCCTGGAGCAGGCCATAGCCTGGACACTGGGTACGCAGGTGGGACGTTTAACCCAACGGCCGCCCGCACGGAACGGGCAGGATGCGGCGGACCCTGCCAGTGCTAAGGGTGGCTCACATCCATCGGCCGTGCTGGGGAGATGGCAGGGCCTATGAATATCTGCGTGGTCCCCAGCCAGCTAGTTGATTGCAGTCTTCGTCAGAAGGCTTGCGCAAAAAGCAGAAAAGAAAAAAAACTTTAGGGGAACCGCAGTTCCCAGCAGGGAACCAGGTCTAACTCCTTGCACTAGGCAGAAGAAAACTGATATGCTATGCAGGGCTGAGGGGTTATGTGCTGAGTGAGGACGGCCCCCTGGGAGGGGCCAGCTTTGCTTTCTGAACTTTCATTCTGCCTAGTCTACTCCTAGTAAAAGGTACATAATCCACGTGTCATGAATAGAGGCTGCGTCTGCCAATGAACGTAAGAGAAAAACACACAAACTGACAAAAGCATGCAGCACCTTAATGATACTAAAACAAGCCCGGGAACGCTTACGTGAGGAATTGGGCAAAAAAGTTAGAAGGAATTTTGTGCTCTTCTATGAGCACAGTAATACAAGTGGCAAACTCCTAGCCAGAGCTTTACAAGCCAAAAAAACGGAAAGCTATTAACCAACAGCAATGACATTGGGAACCAGTTCGCACTTTACTATGCTGAATTATATAGTCTCTCCCCTTGAAAAAAACCGGAGAGCAGACTACACAATACAATCATTGCACAATTTCTCTCCCAATATAGCCCCAAGCCATTATCTCAGCAACAAGCATTGGAAGTAGTCGGCCCCACAACCTCTGCAGAATTCATTACAGCCATTAAACAGATGAAAACGGGTAAAAGCCCCGGACCAGATGGTTGTTGCATGTCTTTTTGCATGTCTTATTATAAAACTTTCCAAAACTCGCTGATCAATTAGACAAACCTGACACTTCTTCACAAAACCTTCTAGAAGCCCATATATGCATCATTCCAAAACCAGGGAAAGACCATGAACATAGTCAATCACCTACTCTCTTTAGTCACAAAATTAGTATCAAAGGACCAAGTGGACTTTGTACCTGGCAGAGAGGCCAGAGACAATACTTTAAAGACTCTGAATATCCACCATTTGCTCACCAAAAACCAACACCCCGGTTTTCTCTTGTCACTCGACGCAGAAAAGGCGTTTGACAGGCTTGCCTGGGACTATCTCGCTGCTGTACTAAAAAAGATAAGTTTAGGCAATCGACTACTAAACGTCATATTATCCCTGTACATGAATCCCAAAGCAAGAGTTCACACAAATGGCATACTGTCAAACGCCTTTCCTATAAAAAACGGCACACATCAGGGTTGTCCCTTGTCTCCCATAATGTTTTTCCTCACTCTCGAACCATTCTTACACAAACTTAGGGACAACGCTGACATGCACGGAATCACTATTTCATACAAGAATGGCATCAATGGTAACAATGCAGATAATGTACAGATCCTAATGATACTATCAGTGATTGTCCTCATCTACCTGATAATGGTGAGGGATGGTGTGACCTTCCTGTGTGGGATCCCGGGAATACAGAGGGCAGGGACATCTCTCTGGTGGGTTCCTGGTATTAGGTGGCTCCATCATATCCTTGTGTTCTTCTGAAAACTCCACCATCACTCCATACTCCTCATCCTCCTCTTTATACTCTTCTTTAACATCAATATTATCATCCCTGAGGTTTCCACTCTGAATATATAATAAAACATTCATTGTAACAAATATGCTGTGTATAAATCAGAACTACCAATAATTGTCCATCACCTACCTGATGATGGTGAGGGATGGTGTGACCTTCCTGTGTGGAATCGTCACACACACAAAGGATGTCTACCTAGGTCATTACCCTTGGGTGGTCTCTCTACAGGGGCAGGAGACATAAGGACCCTAAGGTGTGTCCTTCCAGTGTGGTAGGGAGTGGTAGTAGTCCATCCACTACCTGTTAATAA
>BLSH010130800.1:305338-319438 GCA_018402905.1 Glandirana rugosa | reverse complement strand
GGGGTGTTATTGTAATATGGGTGGGTGGTATTGTTATATGGGTGGGTGGTCTTGTAAGGGTATAATGTTCTGGTGGGTGGGTATATTGTTATGGTGGGTGGGTATAATGTTATTGTGGGGGGTTATAATGTTCTAGTGAGCGGTTATAATGTTCTGGTGGGTGGGTATAATGTTCTGTTGGGTGGATATAATGTTCTGATGGATGGTCCTAATGTTCTGGTGGGTGGTCCTAATGTTCTGGAGGGTGGTACATGAATGCAAAATGTATTAAGAAAAATAAAATAAAAAAATACAAAAAATATTTCCACCACTGTTTTATTCTCAGAAGAGGAAATAGATGCAAATAGGCTGCATGAGATCTGCTGAAAAAAGGGGGAGGGATGGTAATAAGTTGCAGTAGATTTGCTTCTTTTCAATGCCCAACTTTTTTCTTATCAGATCAGTAAAAAGCCCAGTGCAGGTAATTGTGGGGCCACAGACACAATCTATCCCCAATTCATAGATCCCTAGAGAAGAGTTTGTTGTGGAAGTGACGTTGTGTACAAGTCAATGAAACCCCCGACACTCCCAGCTGAGAACAATGAAGGAGTTTACTATTCCCATCCTCCAACCAGTTTTCTGGCTGGGAAGGTCTGGGAGTCAATATTTCCCCAGCTGACCAGGAACAATGAAGGACTTTACTATTCTAATCCTCAACAACTCGTTTTCCCACTCGCTATTTCCCCCGCTGGCAGAGACAAGACTTCTTATAAAGTGTCAGCTTCTTGCATCGTCCAGCATTGGGAAATGGGTGATAAATACAATGACTCCTCCCCTTATATCCATAAACCCCGCCCTCTTATCATCAAAGTAAAAGATGTATCATCAGTATCCAGTGATAAACCATAAAGTGACATCAAATTCCATCCAACATCTCCTTTATACTTCAATAAATGAGATCACCACCAATAAATGTCTCCAAACCCTCCAGAGCTTCTTCCTCCAAATCTCAGTATATGTTCCAGCAAACCGTGTGTAGTGGGCTACAAAACACCTCCTTCTCCAAACACCAATCTCTCTTGGTGCTCACACTCAGATTGTGCGCTCACCAGACCTCCATCACCCTCCTAATAAGTGGCTCCACAATAGCTTTGGAGGAACCCTGGCCGAGAAAGGCTGGACTAGGTGGTAATATATTTCTATCCCCCTTGGTGGGAGTGGAGATGACTAGCGTTGAGCGAACCCGAACTGTAACGTTCGGGTCCGTACCAAACTTTGGGGTGTCCGGGACCCGGACCCGAACCCGGACATTTCAAAAAATGTTCGGGTTCGGGTTCTGGGTTTTGGTAGTTGATCACGCATGTTGAATAGCTGCAGGGCAGCCAATCAACAAGCATTTCACTGATTTGCCCTTAGAAGCTATCACAGCCATGCCTACTAATGGCATGGCTGTGAATGGCCAGTGCATCATGTGACCCAGCCTCTTTATAAGCTGGAGTCACTTGATGCTGCAGTCACATGCTCTCTGAGACTGACTAGTGTAGGGAGAGGAAGCTGCCGGCGCTGTGAGGGAGAGATTGCAGATCTCATCCTGCATCCTGAGATTACTACTACTGCTGCTCTGAGGGACAGATTGCAGACCTCAGCCTGCATTACACAACAATCTGATTGTGGAGTAATTTGAGATTTCACATACTGCTGCTTTGAGTGACAGATGGCAGATCAAACCCTGCATTACAGAACGATCTGACTGCACTAGGTAGAGGCTTTTACTTAGAGGGACAGATTATTGTTCAAAAATCATCTCCTAGTTCTATAGGGAGAGGTTCCAGCTGTTGCTTGTTCAAAAATGTGATTATTGTTCAAAAATCATCTACTAGTTCTAAAGGGAAAGGTTCTAGCTGTTGCTGTAAGTGACAGATTATCGTTCAAAAATCATCAGCTACTCCTATAGGGCCAGGGTCCAGCTGTTGCTTAGAGGGACAGATTATTGTTCAAAAATCATCTCCTCCTAGTTCTAAAGGGAGAGCTTCCAGCTGTTGGTGTGAGCGGTGCATTTCTTGCACCAAAATAAAAATTCCGTCTACGTTGGTGTTTTGAAAAAAAAAGAAGGTATTAATTGGTGTTAATAAATACTTAAATAGGGCTACATAATACATTTGCGGACCCAATGAGGAGAGCAAATAAGGGACGTGGTCATGGTGCTGCTGCTGATGCTGGTGTTGCTGGTGTTGGTGGTGTTGGTGGTGTTGGTGAACCTCCTGTTGGAAGGAGAGGACATGGTCGAGGTGTGCCAGCTATACGCACAAGGGAAACACCTTCCTCAGGTAGCCAACAGAACCTTCACCGGTATATGGTAGGCCAGAATGCCCCTCAACAATTGGTGAGGCCAGAACAAGTACAGGCGATAGTAGATTGGGTGACTGACAATGCCTTTAGTTCCTTCACATTCTCTTCCTCCCTTGATGAAAGCTCAGAGTTGGCACCTGAACTCCATGGCCATCTGTCTTTCACCTCAGCCCCTTGTAAATTAGCCAAGCAGTCTGAGCCCCAAGTCATGCAAGAGACTCATGCTTTTTGATGACTCTCCTGGTGTGCTTTCCGTGGGCCATCCACATAGCGCTGCCCCAGAAGTGGAAGACATTGAGTGCACCGATGCCCAACCACTTCTGTTGCAGGATGAGGACATGGAAACAACACGGCAGCACGTTTGTGATGATGACAAAACACAGGTGCCAACTGCTGCAGCTTGCCTCAGTGTGCAGACTGACAAGGAGGGCAGTGGTGAAGGGTGGGTGGAAAATGATGTGGAGGATGATGAGGTCCTAGACCCCACATGGAATGAGGGTCATGCGAGTGACGTGTGGAGTTTGGAGGAAGAGGTGGTGGTCGCACAGAGGCACCAGCATAGCAAAAGAGGAAGCAGGTTGCAAAAGCGAAGCGAGCATCCCCTAGACAGTATGCCTGCTACTACCCACCGCACCCAGGGACCTAGCACACCAAAGGCAGCTCAAAGGCATTCCCCCACGTAGCAGTTCTTCAGACAATGTGCTGACAACAAGACACGAGTGGTTTGCAAGCTGTGCAATGATAGCCTGAGCCGGGGCATAAATGTTCTCAACCTGAGCACAACCCCCATGACCAGGCACCTAAATTCAAGGTACAAGCTGCATTGGAATAATTACCTCAAAATCCAAGAAAGGTCTCGGCCTCCTCCTGCTTCCTCTTCTGCTGCTGCCTCGGCCTCTTCCTCCACCTCTACTGTGACAGTGTCACCTGCCACCCAGCAAACAGACGATATGACAGCAACGCCACCATGTCCGCCACCGTCCCCAAGCATTTCCACACCATGGTCCCATGGAAGCTTACAGCTCTCCATCTCCCAAACACTGGAGAGAAAGAGGAAGTACCCCCCTACCCACCCACAATCCCTGACCCTGAATGCCAGCATTGCAAAATTCCTGCCCTTTGAAATGCTGTCATTCCATCTGGTGGACACGGACAGTTTCAAAAACCTGATGGTGGTGGCTGTCCCACAGTACGTGGTTCCCAGCCGCCACTACTTTTCCAGGCGAGCCATCCCTTCCCTGCACAAACAAGTCAGAGACGAGATCAAGTGTGCACTGTGCAACGCCATCTGTGGCAGCAAGGTCCACATAACCACTGATACCTGGACCAGTAAGCACGGGCAGGGACACTATATCTCGCTAACTGCACACTGGGCAAATGTAGTGGCGGGTGGACCTGAGCCGGCTAGCCATTTGGCGCATGTCCTTCCCCCACGAGCATTGCAGGGCATTTCTCTTTGCCTCCTGTTGCCTCCTCCTCCTACTGCGCTTCCTCCTCCTTGACCACCTACTCATCCGCTCAGCGTAACACCTTCACCACTAACATCAGCACATCCAGGGGGAAACGACAGCAGGTTGTTTTAAAACTGATATGTTTGGGGGATAAACCCCACACAGCGCAGGAGCTGTGGATGGGCATTGAACAACAGACCAATGAGTGGTTGTTGTCACTGAGCCTCAAGCCCGGCCTGCTGGTGTGAGACAATGGCCGAAATCTCCTAGCGGCTCTGGGCCGAGCCCGTTTGACGCACATCCCTTTCCTGGCGCATGTGCTGAATTTGGTGGTACAGAATTTTCCAAAAAACTACCCAGATATGTCAGAGCTGCTGCATAAAGTGCGGGCCATCTGTGCACACTTTTGGCGTTCTCACCCTGCTGCTGCTCGCCTGTCTGCGCTGCAGCGGAACTTTGGCCTTCCCGCTCACCGCCTCATATGCGACGTGCCCACAAGGTGGAACACCACCTTGCACATGCTGGAGAGACTGTGCGAGCAGCAGCAGGCAATGGTGGAGTTTCAGCTGCAGCACGCATGGGTCAGTCGCTCTGCGGAATAGCAACACTTCACCACCAACGAGTGCACCTCCATGCGAGATCTGTGTAGTGTATTGCGGTGTTTTGAGTACTCCACCAACATGGCCAGTGCAGATGACGCTGTTCTCAGCGTTACTATCCCACCTCTATGTCTCCTTAAAAAAACACTTCGGGCCGTGATGGAAGAGGATGTGGCACAGGAGGATGAGGAGGAGGAAGAGGGGTCATTTCCACGGTTATCAGGCCAGTCATTCACAAGTGGCTCGGAGGGTGGGTTCCTGCACCAGCATAGGCCAGGTCAAAAATATTCAAGCCAGGGCACAGTTCTGGAGGACGAGGAGGACGAGGAAGATCATGAGGAGGAGGAGGAACCGCAGCAGGGTGGCACCCAACGCAGCTCGTGGGCATCACTGGAGCATGGCTGGGGGGATACAGAGGGCACAGATGATATACCTCCCACAGAGGACAGCTTGTCTTTGCCTCTGGGCAGCCTGGCACACATGGCTGACTACATGCTGCAGTGCCTGCGCAACGACAGCCGAGTTGCCCAAATTGTAACGTGTGCCAATTACTGGGTGGCCACCCTGCTGGATCCCCATTACAAGGACAACGTGCCATCTTTAATTCCCTCACTGGAGCATGAGAGGAAGATGCGTGACTACAAGCGCACACTGGTAGACGCGCTGCTGAGGGCATTCCCAAATGACACTGGGGGCTCAGTGGAAGCACAAGGCGAAGGCAGGGGAACAGGAGGAAGAGGCCGCCAACGCAGCTGTGGCACCGCCAGCACCTCAGAAGGCAGGGTTAGCATGGCAGAAATGTGGCAAAGCTTTGTCAGCAGCCCACCACAACAAACAGCACCACCAGCTGATAGGCAAGGTCTTAGCAGGAGGCAGCATTTCAGCAACATGGTGGAAGAGTATGTGTGCACACGCCTACACGTACTGACTGATGGGTCTGCCCCATTCAACTTGCCTGCCCTGCAGCCAGTGTATTGTCTGAACGTGTGTTTAGCATGGCAGGGGGCGTTATCACAGACAAGCGCAGCCGCCTGTCCACAGCCAATGTGGACAAGCTAACCTTTATTAAAATGAACCAGCCATGGATCCCACAAGACTTGTCTGTACCTTGTGCAAAATAGACATTTAGACCAGACTCACACAACCATTCGTATACTTGTTTTTTTGAATATGCCTCAATATTTTGGGGGCTACCCCAATTATAAACAAAAAAAAACAGTGTTGGCTACCTCCTCCTACTCCTCCACCACCCCCACTTCCACCTACACTGCCACGGTCACGGCCTAGTCAACCTCTAGGCTCCTACTCCACATCCACCCCCCTTCCCATTTTTTTTTATTTGATTTTAATTTATTTTCCCTATCCCCATTTTTTTGTAGGGCACTTGCCCTACTCTTACCTCCATTGTACTTCCTTTTGCAGCCCTCTAGCACTTGCCAGGACTTTGTTACAGCCATTTTTGTGCCTAAAAGTTCAGGTCCCCATTGACTTCAAAGGGGGTTCGGAATCCAGGATAAAGTTCGGGTAACGTTCGGTACCGAACCCAGACTTTTTCCCGAAGTTCGGCCGAACCCACCGAACCCGAACGTCAGGGGCTCGATCAACTCTAGAGATGACCCCATCTATAAGGATATA
Organism: Glandirana rugosa; assembly: GCA_018402905.1. NCBI lineage: Eukaryota > Metazoa > Chordata > Amphibia > Anura > Ranidae > Glandirana > Glandirana rugosa. The sequence goes on along the minus strand of BLSH010130800.1, from coordinate 313,425 downwards.
CAGTACATACACACACAGCACAAGGCCGTGTTCACACTACCAGACCTTTCTCAGGGCTGCAGTTCCTCTGAGCTCCACAAGGTGGTGATCTCACTTCTACCCAGACAGGAAGTCTCTATGGAATACAGACAGGAAGTGATGTCAGGTACAGACAGGAAGTTCCGGGTGAGAGGTGAGTGGGGAGGAAGTAGAGAGGAGACATTGCTGGAAGTGGCAGCGGAGGAGGTAATAAGATCTTATTTTCTATTTACACCCAGTAACCCCCCCCCCCCCCGTCATGTCCGTCCTCTTCCTCCATAGTCACTGTGATGTCTTTTATCTCCAGCAGATGATGATACACACATATATAATGTGGAAACCTAAATTAACCCCTTCAGGGGCAGAACATTTCCCCACTTATGGGACCTGAACATTCTCTTTGTTTTGGAGAAGTGTCACCTTTGCCACCAATCACCTTCTCACCTCATCCATCTATACTTATGGATTATACGGCTTTTATTATTGCCAGGAAATGGAGAATCCTATGATATCACACTGACCTCACAGCCCCTCCTCCCAACGTCCCTCCATCTGGCACTTTTCTTTTTATTAAATGATTTTAAGATGTGGGCAGACCCTTTGCATCCTCACAAGAAAAACAGGACTGTTGTTGTAATGACACCAGAATTATTTTACCTACATAGTGGGGGTCCTGTGTGGGTAAATGATATCTTATTCTGATGTGGGGCTTTAATAAAATGGAAAATTGGAAGGTCAGGTGAGGAGGATTCTGGGAATATCATTTGATTTTACTATTTGTGTTCAGATGTAGAGTTTTCCTCCTGTGAAGTCTGGAGATCATATGACCATCACATTGCCTCCACCGCCCTCCCTGATAGAATAGAGAAATAAAAAGAAGATTCTAGAAGTCACCAGAGAGATCATCGAGGAGAGGTGAGCGGTGCTGGGAATTCTGGGACATTATCCAGTAACAGACAAGGGATGTGTCTGGATGGTGACTGTATCATTGTGTGTGTCAGGTTCCTATAAGGTGTCAGGATGTCACTGTCTATTTCTCCATGGAGGAGTGGGAGTATTTAGGACACAAGGATCTCTACAAGGACCTCATGATGGACAATCAGCCGCCCCTCACATCACCGGGTAAGAGGAGACTTTTTTGTAAAGGAGAGAGCAGTATGGAGGGTCCACCTAGATCCCCCATCATCTGATAAACACATAGAAACAATGTATTCAGTCAGTGTGTGTGTTTCCTACAGATGGCTCCAGTAATGGGAACCCACCAGAGAGATGTCCCCATCCTCTGTATTCCCGGGATTCCACACAGGAAGGTCACACCATCCCTCACTGCTACAAGGTTGGTGAGTTGTGCATTTAGAACTTGGACAATGGGAAACAATGTGTGGATTTTTTTATTTGAGCTTATATTTTACAGATGATAATTTCTCTCATTCTCTTGGTTTAGGGTGGAGATCTAATAGATTTAAAAGTTGAGGTAAAAGAAGGAGAGACATATGCGAGGGATGATCAGCAGTCTATGGAGAAGGATGGAATAGTGAGGCTAATTATAGAGGAGGACACTCCTACAGAGACCATTACAGGTGGGTCAATATCACTAAATACATTCCTCCACCCATACTGCTCACTGATTGGTCCAGAGTAGGGCAAGGACTGGGTGATATAAGCCTGTAATACCCTGGTCATTTTCCTGAGCTGTGTTCCCCGTCCTGTATTTCTCTCGGATAATCTTCCTTCTCTGTGCTGCAGACACAATTTATGTATCTGGACTGGATTTATGGAGATTCTGGGGTTCAGCTGGCAGCACAATGTTGATTTTTCCAATATAGTAACTCTATCTAGGCATCTGGGGTATGTGCTTTGGGTTTTCTGCCCCATGCCTGGGTCTAGCAAGATCTCCGATAGAGCAATTCTCCCAGGGTTACTTGTCCTGATGTTTTCTTGTTGGTGGAGGGATATGTCTGTATAGTAGGGTTGCCACCTCATCCCTTTAAACCCGAACACATATGAATTACACAGGTTGTTCTGAGGCCGATTTAATGCATCTAAGGCACCAAGTGAGTTTAATAGCCACTGAACCTGTGTAATTAGTATGTGTTCGGGTTTAAAGGGATGTGGTGGCAACTCTACTGTATAAAGTTGGGCGAACAGTTAGGCTCAAGCACAAGTTTGCCCCAAACATTGCCTGTTCGTCCGTTCGGCAAACACCCAAATTTCCAGGGCGTTCGATGGGATGTTCGCTCGCCAAATGCTCCACAATGCACTGTGCACTGCAATTCGATGAAGCAATGCACCTGACTGCTGGTCAGGTGCAAGGCTTTGCCCAATCAGGGCACAGAGCACAGTCAGAGCCATGAGTGGACAAATACATGCTGACCTTACTCAATCAGGGCTTAGTGCTCATAGTCCCACCCCACACTATAAAATCTTCTTTCCCACAGGAAGCTGTTGGAGTGGAGATAGAGAAGGGCTCTGTTTGCTACTAGTGAGTTAGTGTGCCATTGTGACTCTGAGTGTAGTGTGTTAGCGTAGCATTACATAACATTTACTGCTGTATACAGTGCTGTATACCCCCTTTTTATTATTTTTTGGTTGCTGCATTTTTTGTCCCCTGCCTGTCCCCTTTTTTAAATTATCAGCCCCAGTTTTTCTGACTGCAACGCTGTTCCCCTTTTTAATTTATTTTATAGTGTTGACATTTCTGCCAGTGTCAGTCCTCAATTTAAAGTGCACCAAACACCGCTTTTCATTGAATAAAGTGCATCTAATTACACATTTCTCAGTATCTATTAAATTTGGGTAATAAGCAACCCTTATCATGTCTGGGAGGTCAACAAGGAGAGGCAGATGTTCCCATGGCACTGTAAGGGGGCCAGCAGCATATGTGTCCACAGGCAAAAGTGGACGTGGTCAGTCCTCAGGCAGGGCATAATTTCCTCTGTTTAGTGATGTTGCCCATGCCATCCAGCCACAGCATGCAGAGGAGATGGTGGACTGGCTTACTAAACCGTCCTCATCCTCTGTCACCCAAGCAGAGACAAGTGCTCAGTCCACTGTAGCTGCCAGAGCGGCTAAACCTGCCTTTTTGTCCACAGCTACTCCTGCCATAGCCCCAGCATCAGCCATGGTGGAGTCAGCTGAATTATTTGAACATAGCATGAGCCACTTACTTGATTCTAATGCAGGTTATAGACACGGTACAGATGCGCCACTTTACAGGCAGACTAAGGGGACCCCTCAAGGACAATATTTAAAGGGATTTTTCATTCTTATTGCTTCACTTTAAGCATCATTAAAATCAGTGCTTCATTAAAAACATGTCCCCCAGGACAGTACCAGGACCCCCGTACCCTTTTTATAGGCAATAGCTTGCATATAAGCCTTCAAAATGGGAACTTTTGATTTTTTCAAGTTCAGGTCCCATAGACTTGAATGGGGTTTGGGTCCGAACTTTTGTGATGTTCGAGAGTTCTGGTGTGAACCGAACCCGGGGGGGGTTGTGTTTGGCCCATCTTTGTGTTTGTATAGTCTTAAACCCAAGTCACTGTGTATGAGCCAATGAGAAGGGAGAGATTTAGGAGAGCCATTGCTCTTGTGCACATCACTGGATCGAGATTGGGTTTAGGTAAGTATTAGGGGGTCTGGGGGTGGAGCTGTATAAGAAGGTTTTTTACATTCATGCATTCTTCAGCCTATAGAGCCACTTTAAGCTATCACTGATTAGTCAACAACATCACGCTTGTAGCGCTCACTCCAGAGGTGGGCCAGGTGATTTTGCCCCAGGTTCTTTTCCTAAGCTTGCTCAGTGGCAGCCAGGCACACAGTGACTCTTCTGGAAAGTGGAAAGATAGCGCCGGACCCGTAGGGTTATCTTTCTGGTATTGTTATCTTAAGGTATTAATGTGTAAATGATCCGCTTCCTGAGCAGACGGCTTCTACACCCAAGACGATCTCCACAATCTCCTTGGCTTTTAGTGTAATGTAATGAGAATTGAATTGAGGGGTCACACCACTGCTAACAGGTCTAGATACAACTTTATTCCATTAACCACTTATGGACCACCCACCATAATTATACGGCGGTACTTTGCCGTGGAATACCGTTGTTATGGTAGCAGAAAGCTACCATAACCCCGGTATCATTTTTTACAGCGGGCAGTCCGATTTCAGATAAAAGTGGTCTCTGTGGAGGATTCACTGCAAAATCACTTTTATCAGGGGCAGGAGAGGTGCCCCCTCCCGGAACTTTCTGGTCATCTCTGCCGCTTACTGGATCCGTCTGTAGCACTCCCCTCACTTCCTGGATGCCAAGTGAGGGCAAGATGGCCCCTGCTCGGCTCCATGGATTTGAAGGATGTCAAACGTCACTTCCGCCCAATGCTGTTAAAGGGGGAAAAAATTCAAATGACAGTTTTTTTTTTTTTTTTTTCATTTTAGTGTAAATATGAGATCTGAGGTCTTTTTGACCCCAGACATCCTGTCATGCTTTTTTCTATTACAAGGAATGTTTACATTCCTTGTAATATGAATAAAAGTGAACCAATTTTTTTTTTTTTAAAGGACCGTGTAAAAAAAAAAAGTTTAAATAAAAAAAATGTTTTACAGCACCCCGTCCCACCGAGCTCGTACACAGCAGCGAATGCTTATGTACAGTATCTCACAAAAGTGAGTACACCCCTCACATTTTTGTAAATATTTTATTCTATCTTTTCATGTGACAACACTGAAGAAATGACACTTTGCTGCAATGTAAAGTAGTGAGTGTACAGCTTGTATAACAGTGTAAATTTGCTGTCCCCTCAAAATAACTCAACACACAGCCATTAATGTCTAAACCACTGGCAACAAAAGTGAGTACACCCCTAAGTGAAAATGTCCAAATTGGGCCAAATTAGTCATTTTCCCTCCCCGGTGTCATGTGACTCATTAGTGTTAGGCCTTAGCTGTGCAGGTGTGTTAAATTTGGTGTTATCGCTTTCACTCTTTTATACTGGTCACTGGAGGTTCAACATGGCACCTCATGGCAAAGAACTCTTTGAGGATCTGAAAAAAAGAAATGTTGCTCTCCATCAGTGGTTCTTAACTCCTGTCCTCGGGATCCACTAACAGGCCAGGTTTGCAGGATAACTGAAATACATCGCAGGTGATAGAATTTGCTGCTCAGTGATTGCAGTATTCTAGTCTGCATCTACCCAAGGTAATACTTAAAATCTGGCCTGTTGGTGGGTCATGAGGACAGGAGTTGAGAACCACTGCTCTACATAAAGATGGCCTAGGCTATAAGAAGATTGCCAAGACCCTGAAACTGAGCTGCAGCACAGTGGCCAAGACCATACAGCAGTTTATCAGGACAGGTTCCCCTCAGAACAGGCCTTGCCATGGTCGACCAAAGAAGTTGAGTGCAGTGCTCAGCGTCATATCCAGAGGTTGTCTTTAGGAAATAGATGTATGAGTGCTGCCAGCATTGCTGCAGAGGTTAAAGGGGTGGGGGGTCAGCCTGTCAGTGCTCAGACCATACGCTGCACACTGCATCAAATTGGTCTGCATGGCTGTCGTCCCAGAAGGAAGCCTCTTCTAAAGATGATGCACAAGAAAGCCCACAAACAGTTTGCTGAAAACAAGCAGACTAAGGACATGGAATACTGGAACCATGCCCTGTGGTCTGATGAGACCAAGATAAACTTATTTGGTTCAGATGGTGTCAAGCGTGTGTGGCGGCAACCAGGTGAGGAGAACAAAGACAAGTATGTCTTGCCTACAATCAAGCATGGTGGTGGGAGTGTCATGGTCTGGGGCTGCGTGAGTGCTGCCGGCACTGGGGAGCTACTGTTCATTGAGGGAACCATGAATGCCAACATGTACTGTGACATACTGAAGCAGAGCATGATCTCCTCCCTTTGGAGACTGGGCCACAGGGCAGTATTCCAACATGATAATGACCCCATACACACCTCCAAGACGACCACTGCCTTGCTAAAGAAGCTGAGGGTAAAGGTGATGGAATGGCCAAGCATGTCTCAACACCTAAACCCTATTGAGCATCTGTGGGGCATCCTCAAACGGAAGGTGGAGGAGTGCAAGGTCTCTAACATCCACCAGCTCTGTGAGGTCATCATGGAGGAGTGGAAGAGGACTCCAGTGGCAACCTGTGAAGCTCTGGTGAACTCCATGCCCAAGAGGGTTAAGGCAGTGCTGGAAAATAATGGCGGCCACACAAAATATTGACACTTTGGGCCCAATTTGGACATTTTCACTTAGGGGTGTACTCACTTATGTTGCCAGTGGTTTCTACATTAATGGCTGTGTGTTGAGTTATTTTGAGGGGACAGCAAATTTACACTGTTATACAAGCTGTACACTCACTACTTTACATTGTAGCAAAGTGTCATCTCTTCAGTGTTATCACATGAAAAAATAGAATAAAATATTTACAAAAATGTGAGGGGTGTACTCACTTTTGTTAGATACTGTAAGTCCCACCCGCATATGAAACCGGTGTTCAAACCACACATGTGAGGTATTGCTGTGATCGTTGGAGCGAGAGCAATAATTCTAGCACTAGGCCTCCTCTGTAACTCAAAACTGGTAACCTGTAGAAATTTTTAAACGTCGCCAATGGAGATTTTTAAGTGCCAACGTTTGTCACCATTCCACGAGCGGGAGCAATTTTGAAGCATGACATGGTGGGTTTCAATTTACTCGGCATAACATTATCTTTCACAATCTAGAAAAAAATTGGACTAACTTTACTGTTGTCTTATTTTACAGTAACTCAAGAAAGTGATTTTTTGTTTTTTTAAAAAAGGGCGCTTGTAAGATCGCTGTGCAAATACTGTGTGACAAAAAGTATTGCAACGACCGCCATTTTATTTTCTATGGTTTTAGAAAAAAAATATATATATATATAATGTTTGGGAGTTTTAAGTAATTTTCTAGCAAGAAATACGGATTTTAACTTGTAAACACCAAATCTCAGCAAGAGGCTTGGTCCTTAAGTGGTTAAAAAAGTAGTCTACAGGTTTCAGGGGTCCAAGCACTGCCTTCATCAGGGCTTGACTGGCATCAACGGGAACAATCTAGAGGTTTGGCTGCTGACAAGGCCTTGGCTTGTAATTCACAATGGAAAAAATACAATTGTAGGTCTGGGTCACTTCTGGTTTGTTCACATTATTGCCATTGATGGTCTGATTTCAGGGAGCGCTTGGACCTTCAAATTACATTGGCTACTTTTTGGATTGTACCCCTGTCTTTAAATGACGTATTAGGACTTCTTAGCAGTGGTGTGGAGCTTCAATTTCAATTCTTGTTACATTACAGTCACTCTTCTGGCTCAATGTCCAGTCTAGGGATGTCCCTTTTAGATGTTTTATTATAAGGTGACCTGGGATTGGGTGCAGGGAGGCTGTGGGACACTCCAGTAGTACAGTATAGTAACATGTAGACATTCTTACTTTCTCAAACTTCTTAGTACGGTCCCTCCAACAGCAACTGAGTGACAACGAGACACCATAGGAAATGTCCCACTTTAAGCAAGCTCTGGCACTGAACAACAAGGAATAGTAGCAGCACATAGTCACTAGGATCCTACATACAGGACTGTACACCAATGTCCCCAGATAATTGCATGCCTCCTTCCATTGTCAGCCAGACATCTCCCCCGTGAATTCTCTAGATTCGATTCTCAATCAGTTCTAGAAAGGTTCAGTAGAATTGGCCCCCCAGCTCCAACACAGCTGGGACCTCCAGGAGCACATATATAATTACAGCTGGACTACCCAGAAGAGCAGCAGCATTCAGGCTGGCAATTTCTCCTCCTGGACAAGAACCGGCCTGCCTTAGGCCCCAGACTATTTATGCACTCCCCAGCCACCTACTAAACATCCTCCTCTAGGAATTGACTGAGATCACATAAATATTCAAGCTGTCCATTTTGCCTCTTCCAGCCCATTACATTGTAGAATCCTCTAGAAGGCAGGGGGAGGGATTACAACCTACAGCCAGGGAAGCCTTTACACTCCAACATAATCACAAACTGCTTCACTGATTACACATCCAACATTAGGGAGGGGGAC
>BLSH010130800.1:286302-301662 GCA_018402905.1 Glandirana rugosa | reverse complement strand
CCACAAACAAGTATCTACCGACTGTAGACTACTCCCCCTGAGCCGTTGTTAAAACCTCCGTCTCATATACCCAAGTAAAATCAGCGATGTTAAACGTTAAGTATCCCCACACGCGAGGTGAGAGGGAGATAATTCCGCACCCTGCTCCGACCCCAAGAAAGGTTAGGGTCAATGTCCCCATGTAGTGAATCACGTGGTGACACCAACTTGGGCTCCGAGAGGGTGAAAGACCCTAAAGGACTAGGGCCCAACACCCGCTGGGCCCCACAATTCTGGCACCCTCTGTAGTGATTGGACCCTCTTAATGATCGAAAGCTAGTCAATTTTCCCTAAGAATGGTTTCTAATGTAGAGGGTATGGATTCTACCCCTTGAACTTTGACTTGACTCTGAAATGCGTGTCTTAGTTGTAAAAATCTGAACAAATGTCCATTTGGCAGATTATGTTTACTTTTTAACTGATCGAAAGCTAGTAATTCTCCCAGGTTAGTGATGTCTCCCACGGTCTTAACACCCCGGGTCGCCCACAACCCGGGATCAGGAAATCCCAGAAAGTGGGAGAGCCTCGGGTTCAACCACAGTGGTGCACTAAGTGATGTACCCCTGTAACTGGGATTGGAAAGAACCCCAGCCTCGTCCCACGCCTTAATAGAGGGAGAGTGGAGCGCACACCCCTATGAATTGCAAATTGTAGCGACTAAAATGAACCCATATACTCTGCCTCCAAAATTGTTGCCGAGTCCCCCTCATCAGATGTCAGCCATCTATGAACAAACACCATCTGTCCAGCAATGTAATACTTCCGCCAATCAGGCAGAGCCAGGCCCCCCTTACAAACCGGTTCCTGCAAGGCCTTAATTCCTATTCTGGGGGGCTTAGGGGCTCACACAAAAGAGCTTGTGATCCCATCTAGCTGTTTAAAGTAGGAGCGGGGCATCCCAACCGGTGCGTGCCTTAGAAAATACAGAATCACTGGTAAGAGTTTCATTTTCAACAGGTTCACCCTCCCGATCAAAGAGAGGGGCAACTTCTGCCATGCCTGCATTTTTTGCTTCAGGAGTGTAAGCAAGGGCTGGAGGTTACGTTCGAAATAGTCCTGGGCTTTTGCTGTTACCTGCACACCCAAGTAAGTTAACCTGGAGACCCACTTTAGCGGCAAGTCCGGGTCTGCAACCTCCCGTGCCCTTGCTCCCAGGGGGAAGATGGACGACTTACCCCAGTTCACTTTGAGGCCTGAAAAGGAGGCAAAATTGTTCAGAATGTTCAGTACTGCCCTTAGGGAGCCTTCCGGGTCCCCCAGAAACAGCACCAAATCATCTGCGTACAACACCAAACATTCCCGAATGCCCCCTACTCTGATAGATTGGATATCATTTGATTTCCACAGGGCTATTGCTATTGGTTCCATCATGAGTGCAAATAGAAAGGGGGACAGGGGACATCCCTGCCTAGTGCCCCTCCCTATTGTAAAGAAGGGGGATATCAAGTGTCCCAGCCTAACCGCTGTCTTGGGCTCGCTATACAAAAGGGATACCCACCTTCTAAAATTTGGACCAAAACCCATATATTCCAGCACTTTACCCATATAATACCAGTCTATTGAATCGAATGCTTTTTCGATATCTATAGATACCAGGATCCGCGTGTCTGGGTCAGGGGCTGGCATCTGTAGGTGAGTAAACAGACAACGGAGGTTCGTGTCCGTGGCATAAAACCGGTCTGGTCGGGGTCAACTAGGGAGGCAATCACTCCAGCCAGTCTAGTGGAGAGCACCTTGGTCAGTATTTTAAAGTCAGTATTTAATAATGCTATTGGGCGATATGAGGAGCAGTCTAAGGGGTCCTTCCCTGACTTTAATAGAATCACCATGTATGCTTCTAGCATGGAGGGCGGTAAGGATCCCCCCTCCAAGCAGGCCGCAAACAAGGCACTTAATCTGGGGGCCAAGCCCTCCACATTACTTTTATAGAGGTCAATTGGAAAAGCGTCGGGCCACGGGCCTTATTTGGTGGAAAAGAAAAAATGTCCCTTTCTATTTCCTTGACTGTCAGCAGTGCATCTAACAAATCCATTTCCTGCTCTAACAGCTCAGGGATATCCAGACCACCCAGCAGGCGGTCCAGGGCATTGTGATCATAGGGTAGGATGGGAGCATACAACTCAGTGAAGAATTTAGAGAATTTGGACAAAATTTCAGCTGGATCTGTAACCAGACCTCCTGCTGCTTGCCTAATGACCAGAACACTAGTTACTGGGTGAAAATCCGCCACCAACAATGCCAGCAGTTTGCCATTTTTGTACCCCTCTGTGAACACTGATGCCACCCTGTGACTAATTTCAGTATGAGCCAAGTCCAGATATCGCAGAGAGAGACATCTCCTAGCTTCGGCCAGTGCCTGATACGACACCTCCGATGGGGAGTCCGAGAATCTCCCAGCACACTCTTTTTCAGACTCCTGGAGCAACCGGACTTCAGCATTGTGCTCCTTCCTAGCCTCCTTAATAGCTGAGATGCATCCCCCCCTTAAAACTGCCTTGTAGGCATCCCATTGCATTCTGGGTTCTGCCGTACCTTCGTTCAGTTCCCAGTAAGTGGATGTGACTTTCTGTATTTGGGTCAGCACCTGTTCGTGCTGTAACCATCCCGGAGAGATCTTCCATCCCCCCTCCCCACTCTCCCAAGAGAGAGGACCAGGAGCAGGGGAGAGTGATCCGACACTCCTCCAGATAAACAATCAACCCCCAACGGTATCATAGACACATTACCAAACATCAAGTCTATTCTGGCTGAGGAGCGGTGAGTTGTGGACAGGAGTGAATAACATCTGATCCCAGGATACTTCCATCTCCACAGTTCCATTAAACCTGTCGCCTCCACCCAAGCAACCATATCCGGGGAACAGCTTCTGGAGGGGTTGGATGTGTCCAACCCATCCAGAATGGCGTTAAAGTCCCCCATCAGTACCAGTGGCAACTGAGCATATGGAGCCAATTTGGCTCAAAGGTCATATAACAGCTGTACATTTGAGGGTGGAGGTGAGTATACATTCACAATTAACATTTTTGTGTGACACAGATCTAGTACCAGTGCACGAAATCTCCCCCCTGGGTCAGAAATCACCTGATGGATGGTGCACGGTGCCGCCCTACTTATGAGGATCGATACACCCCGGGCAAAAGTGGAGTACGTGGCATGGAATGATTTCTGAAGCCACGGTTTCCACAGGGACAACACCCTGCTTCCATCCAAATGGGTTTCCTGAAGCACTATAACATGCGGTTTATACCGTTTCAGAAATTGGAAAACTGATGCCCGTTTGAACTTATTATTCGGTCACTTAACGTTCCAGGACAAGATTTTCACTGAATTAGCCATTGTGATAATAATACCGACAGTGTTATCCGGATGATGTAACTAGACCCAAGGGCAGTCAAAGAAGAAATCGTCCGTGATGAACAGCTCCCCAAGTCTAAAGTCTTGGTTGTTGGTGGGTGTAGCTTGCCGACTGGACAATGAAAAAAACAAAAAGCCCACCCTGCCATTATACCATAACAAAAACTTAGGAAGTCCTTTACCACTCCCCAGCTCAACTTAGTATGTGGCTTATCCTCCCCAACCAGTAACATTCTGGAAACAGAAACTAACTCCCCTCTGGTTGCCTAACCAAGAAAGAAAAGGCCCAAATTTTGCAACTGTGTTCTTGTTCTTCTTGGTGGCTCCTAAACTACATGCGTGTCAGGGTTTGAACAGAACGGATTAGGTGGCACCAGAGTATCTTCCAGGAGCGTAGTGCAACCTCGCCATCTTGTGGCCAAATCAATTGTATGATCTCAGGACTTCTGTCAGAGTAATGAGTTTGCATAGATTCCTTCTCATTCCCACGTAGTGATCAGAGCCAAACAGAAGTGAGAGACCCACTGATGTAAAACAGCATGGAAAAACAAAAAGAACTTGTCAGTCTCACCCACAAGGATCCTCCAGCAGAGTCCCCATCTGTGAACAATGATTTATCAATGTCAAGGGATGCTGTCCAGCCATTCTTCTGCCTCCCGAGGACTTTCAAAAAATTTAGCTGCTCCCCTGAACTGCACCCAGAGTTTGCTTGGGTAGAGCATACTGTACTGGATGTTTTTCTCCCGCAGACATTTTCTGATATCATTAAATGTTCTCCTCCTCTTTTGGGTCTCCGCCGAGAAGTCAGGGAAGAGCATGATCTGTGCGTTTTCATATTTTAACTCTTTAAGCTTCCTTGCTTCAGCTAGGATTCTGTCGCGGTCCCTATAATTTAGGAAATGGACCAGGAAGGACCTCGGGTAAGCGCCTGGTGGCCGAGCGCCCGTTGGGACCCTTTGCGCCCTTTCCTCAACGTATGTGGGAGGTAGGTCACCCAGAGACAGAAGTTGCTTGAAGAATTGCTCTGCAAATATAACGGGCCTATCCCCTTCTGCACCCTCCGGGAGACCCACCACCCGCACATTATTCCTCTTCCACCTGTCCTCTGCGTCTTCAGCACGTCTCTGAAGCGCTCTCACCATGTCCTGCAGTTCGGATATTTGTGCAGCCTGGGAATGAGAGGATCCTTCCACCTCAGAGATCCTGTCCTCAGCCGTGGTAAGCCTGCCCCGCATCTTATCCATGTCATGGCGGATCAAATTGCACTCAGCTGCTAGATGATCTATCCGCACCATGACAGCCGCACTGCTCACTGTGATGGCCTCCAGGATAGGCTTAGTGATAGACTCCTGTGCGGACTCACCCCCAGGGGAATCTGGAGGGGACACCTAGAGAGCCTGGGTGCCCCGAGCGTCAGGTCGCGATCCCTCCATGTTAGCTGCCTCGCGGTCTTTGGCGCGCTTCGTCCGTTGCTCCTGGGGCAAGATGGCGGCAGTCCCATCCAGGCCTGGGCCCTGTGATGAGCGGGTTGTTCTCGGTTCCAGGAGCGCGGCTTTATATGTTTTTGCAGAGGCCGATGGCATGCTCTAGGAGTCCGGTTACCTCTGTAGCCACTTGCCTGTGCGGCAGAACAGCCAAAAAGCCCAGAAAAGTCGGATGTTTGTAAGGATCAGTACGGAGCTCTAACAAGACGCTGCTGCCTCCTTCACATCCGGTCATGCCCCCCAATATAGGTTCGATCTTTGACTGAAAGTGTGGAATGATAGCATGTCAGACGGGAGACCAGCATGTCAACAGATTTTGATCTGCATTATTGATTGTTCAAATGCTTCTTTTATGCAGGTAAAAAGGGGTGTACATATTCATTAATAATTGTACAATTGGGAGTATACATATGGTTACAGTTATATATCTGGGCGTATACATCTTGTTAATAATCACTCAACTAGGCGTACATAATTAAAATACGGCTGAATCAGCCACATCATGTTAAAGCCATTTACTTAGAGGCTTGACCTAACCTGTTATGCTCGTAACATCAATTATGCTAACTCTTCAGTTAAACATATTCATCTAAAATACAAGTTTCCTAGGCCTATAATAATGAGACCTCTCTAACAGCCTTTCTAAAGTAATGTCAAGCACCCTAATATAATTATATATACATCATATAGTTTTATTTTCCCCAACACTCCCCTCTTCTGTTTCTCTATGAAACACAATTATTTCAAATTTTATTTGTTCTTCTTTCTCGCAGTATGACATCTCCCGAAGGATAAAGCAATCCGTGTGACCGGCGTAATGTGAGTCTTCGGAGCAGTTGCTCTGCATATTATATATATATATATATATATATTGAAATTCTATATAAGAGATAGATTAATAAATGACAAATTATTATCATAACTATATCATTCCTACTTTTTGTAGCCATGATCCTATAGAATAAATTAAATTACCAAAATTTCCCAATCCTTTAAAAGTATTCTAGCCATCTATAGCTATACTTCTGGCCTGGTGCTGTACTTCAATAAGATCTTCTCGATCAGATATTCATGAACAACATTCAGTACCTATAAATTTACAAAATTCACCTTCTGAAGCTAAAAGATAATCTAATGCAAGTTTTTCTTGTAAGGCTAGTTTACGCAGTTCTCTTACTTCTTGAGTAAGGAGATGTATGGCTTCTACTGTTTCAGACAGCATTTCATTAAATATGTTTGAAAGATTATTTAATCTAAATATCATCATTGCCCCCCACCCAGTGATTTCAGGAAAGAAAGTCCAAGCCATGTCCCCAGTGCTGAATAATTTTCTCTTCTCTTTTCTCCATTCTAATTTAGGTTTATAAAGGCTTCTACTTTTTCATCAATGGCATATGTGGCGGGTACTAGGGTAATCAGGGTACAAGTACCCAAGGCACTCTTAGGAACCATCTGGTAGATCTTATCACCACACATGAAATAGTAGGGATTGGGTGCCCCTAAACATGACATTTTCATATGTGGGATGTTTTGGATTATTTGATCTATAATAAAGAAAGAAGTATAGGTCTGGTTAGTCAGTGAAGGACCACAATGTGGTCCCTTATTGACTACTGGACTTTCGGTCATACCCATATTAAAATAAGTTGGTAAATCTATTGTAACCCCAGAATGACAGCTTGTGGTTCCTATCTTCCTACCCGCTTCATGATTTAACTTGTAACATACCTTGGGGGTACCATTTTTACCTACAACACGTATGGGTTGTCTAAACCGTTCACATATTCCTTCATCCCAGCTACTAATATTGGACCTTAAAATTCCCAAATCCCACCAATCACTATATGAATTTTGCATTTCATTTGTAGACTTGAATCTGAAGACTTAGTGTCATCTTTGATCAAATCATAGGATACCACTACAGGTATTAGTGCAGTTGTTGACATTTCTATGGGGGGGTGGCTAGAACATACCCAGCAATTGGTATGATTTGCTATCTTAGCGACCCTTACATGCATGTTCCATAATATGTTTGGGTGATCATGTTTATAATCAATACTTACATTTATGCTATTTTTGCAGTTTAAGGTGTCTCGTCCATAAACAATAGTAATTTATAGAAAGAGGAGTGCAGACAAGAGAAATTGTAATATTGCGACACCGTAGGGTAGTTAATGCATACAACTTAGGAAGTTAAAATACATCAAAATATTTTATTTATCAATATAATAAAAAGTAAATATATAGACAAAGGACAAAGTGCATTGTTCACAGACATTTAAAATTGACAACAAAATTAGTTACACTATTCTGCCTTATATCCACCATCTATAAAAAAGGGGAAGGGGGAAACGGAGGGAAATGATGGATTCAGATGGCGTCAGAGTGTAGATACTGTGTGGCCTCTACATGTTTCGTGGATGACCGATTCGTCAGGAGGAATATCCACATGTCCAGCACCGTCAAATGCGACACCGGCGTGCTAAAAATCCCTTATCGGCAGAGGTGGGGTATTATGCATGGAGGATTACCTAGATAGTATATCCTGGTAGGTATTGCATCAAAATATGTATGGAGGACAGCTCAAGGAGTGTGGACACGTTAGATATTACTGCCAACCTGGGTTGATAGGGCCCTATTTTATGCCTACCGGGCACCTTATAACAAGTATACCCTGCCTCCCAGCGTTACAACTCCTGTCTTCTAGCCCACATCTCCAATTTCTGTGTGTGGTATTCTCCCTGGGACCATATTTTGATGCAATATCTTCCAGGATATACTATCTAGGTAATCCTCCATGCATAATACCCCACTTCTGCCGATAAGGGATTTTTAGCACGCCGGTGTCGCATTTGACAGTGCTGGACATGTGGATATTCCTCCTGATGAAGCGGTCATCCGCGAAACATGTAGAGGCCACACAGTATCTACACTCCGACATCATTTCCCTCTGTTTCCCCCTTCGCCTTTTTTATAGATGGGGGATATAAGGCAGAATGGTGTAACTAATTTTGTTGTCAAGTTTAAATGTCTGTGAACAATGCACTTTGTCCTTTGTCTATATATTTACTTTTTATTATATTCATAAATAAAATATTTTGATGTATTTTAACTTCCTACGTTGTATGCATTAAAACTACAGTACGGTTTCGCAATAGTACAATTTTTCTTGTCCGCTCTCTGGGAATGGGTTGGGGAGCCCCTACCCTCTCTCTACAAATTATTTATGCTATTTGCTATTAGATGAAAGAGAAAAAATAAAGTAATGCTTTTCATGTCTGTAATAACTTTTTGCAATGACTGGTGTGAATCCAAGTGTTTTTTTCTTCCAGCTTCACACTGGTGGGTGAGGTCAGCAGTATTTGTGAAGGGCCTTGTTAGTAGGGCTCAAGCTTCTTCCTGGTATGATTTTTTATCAGTACCCGATCACCTTTTTGCAAAGGGAAATAGAATCCCATCTTTGGCTTTCCCCCAAACAGGATCTCATATGGAGATGTGGCTTTTTTGTTTCATTCTTATGGAATATAAAGCAATTGGTAAGCAATCCACCCATGGTTTCCCAGTGTCAGCTAAAATTGTAGAAATCCTATTGTTCAAAATGCCATTGAGTCTCTCCACCTTTCCACTACTCTGAGGGGGTGATATGGAGTGTGTAGGGCCTGTTTTATTTGGAATGTGTGTGCTATCCCTGCAAAAACTTCTCATGTGAAATTACTTCCCATCACTTCCTTTGACTTCAGGTACAGCTCATCTACACACTATCTTATTTAGTATGTTTTTGGCAGTGTTTTTTGCTGTAGCTTTACTTATTGGCCACGCCTCTGGCCAACTGGAGAACAGGTCAACGCATACCAGCGCAAACTCATATGTACCTACCTTGGGCATCTGAATGTAGTCTATTTGTATTCTTTAGAATGGATATTCAGCAAGAGGAGTGTGTCATTGTGGAACTTCCAATGGTCTCCCTGGATTGTACAGAGCACTGGTAAAGCAGGCAGCACAAAATCTGGCAGCAAAAGTACTGAACCCTGGGGCTATCCAATATATGTCAACCAAAGCCACCGCCATGCTACTTTTTTTTGACCAGTGGCAGGGATCAGGACTTACCTGAGCCACCATGGGAAAGAGACACTATCTGGTTTCAGCATTCCATAGGCCCTGGCTGCCAGGGCTGGCCCCCAGTTTGGTCCAGGCATCCTTTCCCCCAATTGGGTCTGCTGTTGCAATTGAACCAGGGTATCTATTGTATATTGCTCTTTCCAGTCACCCACTTGGGCCATATTGACCATGGTGACCTCTAGCAGGGCAGCTTCCTTGGCCACTCGATCTGCTAGTGCATTTCCAAGTGCTTCCAGAGTTTTTTCCCTTGTGTGTGCTTTTACCTTTAAGATGGCAACCTTGGCTGGCATTTGGAAATCTATAATGAGCCTGTTTATGAGCTGTGCGGCTTCCCTGCACTGGTCAGGAAGTTTCTGGCCTTCCAGATAGGTCCAAAATCGTGTGCTATTCCATGTGCATACCTACCGTCGGTGTAGACATTTATGACCCTACCTTCCATAATTTCACAAGCTGTAGCGAGTGCATGTAGTTCTGCTTCTTGGGCTGATATCTTTGGACTCAAGGCTTGTTGTACCAGAATTTCATGTTAGTTGTCACTGCAAAACCCGTGTTTGGCTTCCCATCCTCAGTGAAAAAACGAGAACCATCAACAAAAAGATTATAGTCAACATTTGTAATGGGAACTTCAGTAAGTGGGCTCAGTGCTTCTGTTTCCTGTTCCATTAACTGAACACAATCATGTTCCTCTATTGCATATTCATTTTCCATTCTACTATGGTTACTGTTTCACTCCCTTCACCCCCCTCTTGTATTGGAAGCAGGGTGGCTGGACTGAGAACAGTACACCTTTTTATGGTGAGATGTGGAGGTGTCAAAATTAGATTTTGTGAGATGTGGAGGTGTCAAAAGAGCCACCTCATACTTTGTCAACTGAGTTGCAGAAAGATGTTTGGTTTGAGTTTTGCTTAATATCTAAAAAGGAAAAGAGAAGAAGTAACTGGACTGTGAAGTTGCTGCTTAACCCTCAGGTTGAAAGAAAAGAATGCTCAATAATATAGTGTATAGAATTGAATAATTTATTATAGAAAACAAGACATAAAAGCCATATTGGCAACATTTCTAAAAACATGTAACCTATTTTAATGCTATATAAGCACATCTCCCCATGAATATGAGCCATAGGATATCATAAAACCACAGGCAAGGTTGGCCTGAATACCAAAGGTTGGGTGAATCAGTGAAGTCTCATGTAGAAATCTTGGGTAGAAGAAAGAGGCCACCTCCTAGGTCAATATGATGATACCAAGAGAGTCGTCTATGCATTTCACCAAAGGCTTCCTTAGGGGATCCTGTTGGTATTTTGATAATTAAGGGAATATGAGTGGAGAGCTGTCATCGCCATACATGGAGGGGGGGAGAGAGGAGGAAAATACATTTCGCCAGAACACAGGAGGGGAGCCCTTTATGAAAAGCGACCAAAATATCAGGTGCTCAGACCGGGACCAAACCGCAGCAGAAAAATATATCTTTAAAAACGCTTTTCAAAAAGCAAAAATGCTAAGCAGGTCAGCGTGGTTAGGTCCCACCAGGGGGGCAAGGGTCCAGGGGTCCCTATGCCCAAGGGCCTTTTTCCTGCTCGGATGTAAGAATGTGACGCCGATCCTGGCTGTAATAACTCCTCTGTATATCAGCGATAATGATAGCAGGGCATCTGCTATCACCACCGCTGATATACAAAGGGGTTATTACGGCCAGGATCGGTCCCCATGCAATGTAAAAGCATAATAGGCTAGTATGCATCGCATACTAGTCTATTATGTGTCACCTACTTGCATTGGAAGCCCGCGATATCCCCGCTCCAGGCAGCGTCCATCCTCCACCCCTCTTCCTTCTGGGGCCACGGACTCTGGCTCTGTGACTGTCCGAAGCCGCGTGATGTCACTCCCGTGCATGTGTGCGAGAGCCACCAATCGTGGCACGATCTCAGTGAAGAAATGGCACGGAGGCCGTTTCTTCACTGTGCATGTGCCGATGACGTTGGCACATCTAGTACACTGTATATCTCCTAAACTGTGCAGGTTTAGGAGATATGCAGGGAACCTACAGGTAAGCCTTATTATAGGCTTACCTGTAGGTTAAAGTGGTTGTCCATAGTTGACAACTACTTTAACACAGTATAGACAGATTGTATACCGTCATGATCATCATCTGGTATATCATCTATTATACTTTCATCAGGCCAAGTATAGAAGATTGTTGCCATTTTTAGGTCTATCCTTTCTATTAACCTATTACGTGCCATATTCTTACTTTCTCGTAACCACTATTGTGCCTTCTGCCATTCTCCACTGCTAACCAATTGGGGCCCATAGTCTTGAATGAACTCTTCCCAGAACTGTACATCAAAAGACCCCTTACATCTAACTGGTTTAGCTGTCTTCCTTGTCCACTTTGCCGATTTGGAAATAATTTTACTATACTCTTTCCCATGTTTTAACTTTATAAAGTTAGCAGCCGTCATTTGTCTATTAGGGGAATCTTTTCTACTACAGGATCCTGATTTCTCTGGTTGCCACTTGGCCCCCTGCAAGTAGGTTCCCCATCCCAATGGCCGGCCAAGCACTAACACCTTTAGCGGCTGCCTAACTCTAGAATACTGTATTCTTCCTCTATACTCTTGAGAGACAGAAATTTCCTTTTTCTTTCCAAACAGTAATATTTTAAACATACTCTAACCACTTAAGGACCGGAAGGATTTTCCCCTTTAGGACCAGAGCCCTTTTTGCGATTCGGCGCTGCGTTGCTTTAACTGACAATTGCGCGGTTGTGCGACGTTGTACCCAAATGAAATTTGCGTCCTTTTTTTCCCACAAATAGAGCTTTCTTTTGGTGGTATTTGATCACCTCTGCGTCATTTCTGATCGCCGCTATAAACAAAAGAAGAGTGACAATTTTGCAAAAAAACCCAAATTTCTTACATTTTGCTAAAATACAAATCCAAAAAAAAAATATAAAAAAACATTTTTTTTCATCGGTTTTGGCCATTTATATTCTTCCTCATATTTGTGATGAAAAAAATCGCAATCGGCGTTTATTGATTGGTTTGCGCAAAAGTGGTCGCGTTTACGGATGATGAGAATTCATTTCTGGGGTTTTTATTTATTTATTTTTTTTTTACTAGTAATGGCTGCGATCTGCGATTTTTAGCGGTACTGCAATATTTCAGCGGACATGTCGGACCATTTTGACACTTTTTTGGGACCATTGGCATTTATACAGCGATCAGTGCTATAAAAATGCACTGATTACTGTGTAAATGCCATTGGCAGTGAAGGGGTTAACCTGCAGGGGGCGCTCTAAGGGTTAACAGTGTTCCCTGGGCGTGTTCTAACTGTGGGGGGACTGCCCTAGCTGGGGAAGGGAAGCAATCACAGCTTCCGTGTAGAGGAAGGCTGTGATCACAGCCCTTCCCCCCCTCACAGAACGGAGGTCCGTGTTTACTTACTCCGGGGGGGAGGGGCATCGCGGGTGGCCGGCGGAGATCGAATCCGCCGCACCCGCTCCCTGGCCCTCCCCGGACACAGTGAGCGCGTGGGCGCGCCTCTGGCGGCGCGCACGCGCTCACTGGGCAAGATTTCGCGGCCACCGTCATATGATGGCGATTCGCGCTATAGAGCCACCTTGTCGCCGTCAAATGCCGATCAGCGGTCGGCAAGTGGTTAACATATGGCAATTCTAGCAGCACTATTCATTACCATTTACTTTATCCTCCAAGCAAAATTCACATTCAGTTACACAATACTCATAGGGTATTACACTATGCACAGAATTAGTATCAATCCTACTCTCACTTGGCACTGTAACATTCAGCCTTTCCAAATGCTCACACCATTAACAGCAGCTCACACCCTTCCCCATATGCATACAACATATACACTTTTACATATAACTTATCACCAACAGTCGAAGAGTTGAGGATGTGGACAACGGTTTAGGATATAACCAGCATTTGGAAGCATGGAAAAGACAGAGGAAAGTATATACTTAAAAGCAGTGCACACCCGCCAGCTGTAAGAGTTTGTGTTCTCCTGTCCATCTGCTGAGCCTTGTAGTTCTTCAGGTGTTACGCAATATTCTCCTAGGCCAAAGCTCGCCAATGTTACTGTTGTGGATATCAATAGATTCGATCTTTGACAGAAGGTGTGGATTGAAAACACATCGGACGGGAGATCAGCATGTCAACAGATTCTGATCTGCTTTATTGTTTGTTCAAATGTTTCTTTTATGCAGGTAAAAAATGGGTGTACAGGTTCATTAATAATTGTACAATTGGGAGTATACATACGGTTACAGTTATATATCTGGGTGTATTCATCTTGTTAATAATCATATAACTAGGCGTGCATAATTAAACTACAGCTGAATCAGCCTTATGTACTGCTTAAAATCACATCATGTCAAAGTACAGTTTTTAGGTAGAAACATAAAATGAATTGTTTACCATAGTTTAAACACTGGATATTTAACTTAGCATAAACAAGCAAGCAGATCAAACCATAATATCGATTTTCTGGAGGTAAGTCGTTTACTTAGGGAGTTGACCTGACCGGTTCTGCTAGTGACATCAATTTAGCTAACTCTGTAGTCAAAAACATGTTCATCTAAAATTCAAGTTCTCTGGGCCTATGCTAACTAGACCTCTCAATCAGCCTTACTAAAGTAATGTCAAGCAACCTAATATAATTACATATACATCGTATAGCTTTATTTTCCCCAACATCTGCTTCCCTAACCAGATCGCTAGACTCAGCTATCTCTTCCGGCCAAGTGTACATAATGGTGTTCTTCCGGATAGACACCACCTTCTGCACACCCTGCTGATTACCCATGATAGATCTCTGAAGCAACAATTTCTCTATATCTAACATCTTTGTTGCCTGGAGCCTGGTCCTAAATTCAGTAATGAACTTCACCCATCTCCAGACATCCAAGGTACCTTCCAACGGGATACACCAACCAGCACCCTTGGACCAGTTATTCCACTTTTTGAGGGGTCTCATGGCCCGAGCCCCAAATGCAGACTTCATGTACCTCAAAGCCGTTTGACTATATTGAGAGTCCTCACTTCTCCTCTCAAACATGGCTGGTCCATTGACCATGTTGATTCCAATCAACTTTTGCACCAAGTCTAGAAGCAACACTGCCGGGTGCCTTCACAGTGCTACTTCCAGACTCTGATTAGTTTACAAGGCTTCCCCGCCGGTCCGCTAGAAGCCTCAACTCAGTGGATTTGTATGACTATACAGTTCAGCAACTACCACTCGCTCCCCACCCACGGTATTGACATGGTTACACGCGGGGTGGGTTTCAGAATCTGCTCCTCACACATTGAAGGTTGAAACAAGCTTGTTGCTTTCTCTGTTTCATGTAGAGCGGCCCAGAGTACACACATTCGTTCCGACCTAACCCGTGCAGCCAAACAACCCCGAAATCACAATGAAATCCTCACTATACAAACCTTGGCTTCAGTCTATTCCTTGAAGTTATACTAAAAATAGAGATGCCGGTTGCCAATTACACACTGCAAAGTATAATGTCTTTACCTAAAATTCAAACTACAGTATAGAAAACACTATCACTATAACACCAACCGCAAATTAGCACAAAACAAACCTGATTTTAATCAAAACTGAATCCAATACAAGAATTGATCAGTTATACTACACACTGTAGTCTATTGTTTAAAAACAATGGTTATACAACAAAAATGGGACATAACCCTATGAAAAAGCTGCTTAAACACAAATGCCTACATAAAAACTGAAAAAGTTATAAAAACAAAACAGCTATATCCAAAAACAAAGATGAAACACAAAAAAACATATAAACAAGGCTGGCTAAAAAACACTGCGAAAATCCTGTAAAAGGTCTCTAAATACTGGATTTCAATTAAGAATGGAGACCCCACTCAAATCTTAAATTCGGTACAAAAAAACCTAGTTAGACTTACCGGTGACGGTATTTCTAAGAGCCTTTCAGGACAGCACCATGGAGAAAGCGTAGCTCCACCTCTTACAGGAAACACTGCCGTGTCAACGCCCCTTTAAAAGCGGCTGCTTCCACCATGCCCTCAGTCGTACCCCGTTTTCCTCCGACATGCTGGAAGATATAAATCAGAGACATCATATGCAAGTTTAGATATACATATCCCACCAAAGATTAGGGCGGGAAGTAGCTGCTGTCCTGAAAGGCTCTTAGAAATACCGTCACCGGTAAGTCTAACTAGGTTTTTCTCCTCTCGCCTTTCAGGACAGCACCATGGAGATGATCACCAAGCACTTACTTCAGGGTGGGACCACAGCTTGCAGAACCTTCCTTCCAAAGGACTGGTCTGCTGCCGACAAGAGATCCAGCCTGTAGTGTC
>BLSH010130800.1:267583-286292 GCA_018402905.1 Glandirana rugosa | reverse complement strand
CAAAAGGACTCAAAATCGTGGAGGTAAAACACAACACCACAACTTTGGGCGCACAGCAGCAGTAAAACAAAAATCAGTGGTAGAAGCGAACATGATGCTTCTTGGTGTACCGACTCTACGGTAAAAACTAAAAAAAAAAAAAAAAAAAAAAAATGGTGGTGTGACTGAATTCAAAAATGGCATCTCAGCCATGTGGTTCTTCGTAGTACAAGCGAAGATGGTGACTAAAAACAAAATGACGACGACACGCGGGTTTCAACACCACAACACAAAATGGAGGTCCTAAAACTCAGGAAAACCGAAAATGGAGGCTCACACAAAGGAAATAGTGTTACAACCTCTTGGGGCTCAATGTCAGGACAAAATGGCGGCCAAACACGTGGTGGAAACAAAGTGGTGATACTGAGAACCACCAGACACAATAGAAATAGGCAAAAACAAAAGATAGAGCAAGCACGTGGACTTTGGTGTAAGAACAAAAAGATAACACTAAAAACAATTAAAACAGAATTTATGATCAACCGGATTTGAAATATAGTGTAGACAACAACTATCCTCACTGAATACTGATTTTCAGTTGTGCGGCGCAATTCGCCACTTAAAACAGAAACTCAGTACAAAACCGGGATATCTGTGCTCAACTCGAACTGCAGCGTCTAAAACAACCACCAGTTTTACTAATAAATGAGTTGCACTATATACAGACAGAACCGGAGTTGAATTACAGTGTAAAAAGCACAAAACCTCTTACAGATGCCGTCTAACAACAGAATAACTCCACTTGGTATAACACTATGCCGCCGAAACCAACACAGACTGATAATCTATTGTTATCCTATCGAAACTCAGTATACATACAGAAACTGAAAACATTTCTCACATAGCACAGCAATCCACACAAAGCACTCAATACATGCAGCAGCCATTCAGAGAACACAGCAAGGTATGCAGAGCATTCAATACACAGCCACTCGTACCCCTTTAGGTTGTATTAACAGGGAATCTATAGAGGACTACAATATAGATTCTCCACCAATTAATAGACCCTACCCCAGTTACAGATATTAATATAAAATACCCCTTCATTATATAAAAAGTGATAGATGCAAAAGAAGGTCCTTTGCTAAGTGAAGTTTAACTTAACCAGCGGACAGAGAAACAAAATCTCGGCCCCAGGACAGCAAAAATTTTCAAAAACTGAAATGAGTTTGTCTTACCAAAATGGCCGGCCTTTAATGTACTGAACCCAGATTCACTCCCTCCTCTCAGTTCCACTGAAAGTCAAACCACCGTCGGCACACTGTCCTGGCTCGCCATTCTATTGGGGAATTTTTATTATTACCCCGTTATACTGATAGTACGGTATTCAGCTCTCTTTGTATAAGGAAATCCAAGCACACTAGATATCAACCAGTAATTTAGACAGAATCTGCTTCACAGTTGATGGTCCAAGGAAAGTCCTCACTAAACAGGACTCATTGTTTATTTTATAGTGGGAAAACATGGGTTTACAATGGGAGGCGATGGCTATACGACATCAGCCGATCAAACTCCAAGGCAAAGTCACATAACATGAGCTCAATACAATATAACAACCAATTACACAAATGTATACATTCAAAAGATACAATATAAGGGGCGTGTATGTTTGTGAATGAGCAGGACAGCGTGTAAGAGTTCCAGCCGTTGGGTGGGCGGAGATGCCCACACCCCAGTTAACAATGCAATCCATGTGGAAAATAAACACGGTACATTAAAACCAGCGTGTTATCTCATAGACGCTGCCCTGCTAGGACTCATGCATGCATTGCCGCCATTACCATTAGAGTGAACCCTATGTAATACAGTTCATAGAATCATATTTAATAGTGATTATACTACTGTTCCATTAAAGGTTAGTTTATCCACAAAGGAATAGCTGCAGTGTTGCAATCATGTGGATCAAACATGACAGAAAGCTACCAGTCATTATCCTTACATAAAAATGATATGGATTCCACACCACAAGCTCATCTCCGCCAAGCGAATCAATCTGCACATAATACAGGGACCCCGGCTGACAGTCATATACCTGCGCCGCAGAACGCGCATCATACCTCCATAGATCCAGACCGGTGTTGGCTCCAGTGGTAACTGCTCAGAGCGCTTGCCAGCTGGGATGATCAGGCAGGTGGTGTGTGGTTACCAATTAATGGAAGGTTTCCACTGCTAGTGGTCTTTCCTCAATGCTGGCTAAAGCCATATTCACTATACACAGCAAATACCAGAAAACTGACAAAGGGAGCCATAATGACAATTTAAATGAAAAAACATCCTAATAAAAATGTCCACATCAATCCCATTAAAATTTCCACAACTGGACATAGTGGGAATCTATTTACTCAGCACAACCTCGTCTTTTATATTTCACCAAAAACTGGGCAAAATATTGCAAGAGTGCTATAAAATTACACTTATTTTCTTACTGAAATGTACACTTGATAAAACACTGAGCTAATATGTGACGTAAAAAAATTTGAACTACCACCCTTTTATTCTCCAGGGACTCTGCTTTCAGAAAATGTTTGGGGGTTTTAAACTAATCTTCAGGGCAAAAATGTAGATTTTAACACGTGTGCAAAAAGATACAAAAACAGCTATGGCAGTGAAAAGGTTAATGTCAGCTAGCTGGAATCACTCTACTGTGTTCACAGTGTAATGTAACATCTCCTTCAGTAAATTTAGTGCAATACACCACTATGGGCACTAGATGGAGCCAATGATCATATGAAAAAAAAAATATGACCAAAATTTGTCACATTCGTTCAACTAATTTTTTTAAAAACAGACCTCTAAGGCTAATTTCACACTGGGACGGTAGCGTTAAAGTACCACTGTTTTCCGCTGTTATAGCGCCGCTATGCATTCGGCAGTGCAGTACTTTTAACCCCCCCACAAGGGGTTAAAAAAGGGGCTAAAAGTGCTGGCATGCTGCGCTCCCGAAGTTCTGTCCATTGATTTCAATGGAGGGGCGGTGGAGGAGCGGTGTATACACCGCTCAGCACACTGCCCCAAAGATGCTGCTTGCAGGAC
Source organism: Glandirana rugosa (assembly GCA_018402905.1). Lineage (NCBI taxonomy): Eukaryota > Metazoa > Chordata > Amphibia > Anura > Ranidae > Glandirana > Glandirana rugosa. The sequence continues at coordinate 283,220 of BLSH010130800.1, read as the reverse complement.
TTTTCCTAATGTCCTGCAAGCATATTGCCCCAGTGTGAAAGCACTCATGCTTTCACACTGGGGTGCGTTGGGATGAGTTTTTCAGGTGCTTTACATGTGCTATTTTTAGCACAAAAGCACCTGAAAAACTCAGTGTGAAAGGGGCCCAAGTGTTTGTGAAAGGTTACACCACTAAATGTACTCTATCCTGATGCACAGGACATCAGTGAGGAACAGTTCCCTCACTCAAGACAGGAAAATGGCTCCCCCCCATGTGAAATCTCTGATGTTTGGAAAGACTGGACTTCACTGAAAAACATTTCCCACACTCAGGACAGGAAAATGGCTTTTCCCCTTTGTGAGACCTCTGATGTCTGTAAAAATTGGACTTCACTGAAAAACATTTCCCGCACTCAGCACAGGAATACGGCTTCTCCCCTTTGTGAGACCTCTGATGTCTGTAAAAATTGGACTTTTCTGAAAAACATTTCCCGCACTCAGAACAGGAATACGGCTTCTCCCCCGTGTGAGATCTCTGATGCATGGATAGAGTAGACTTTGCTGAAAAACATTTCCCACAACTAGAACATAAATATGGCTTCTCCCCTGTGTGAGACTTCTGATGTCTGCAAAGATTGCCCTTCAGTGAAAAACATTTCCCACACTCAGAGCAGGAAAATGGCTTTTCCCCAGTGTGCAACCTCTTATGTATTTCAAGATTGGAAAGAATTGAAAAACATTTACCGCACTCAGAACAGGAATACGGCTTCTCTCCCGTGTGAGATCTCTGATGTGTGTATAAATGCTCGATCCGTGAAAAACATTTCCTGCACTCAGAACAGGAATACGGCTTCTCCCCTGTGTGAGACCTCTGATGTATGAAAAGTTTAGATTTTTGTACAAAACATTTCTCGCACTCAGGACAGGAATACGGCTTCACCCCCGTATGAGACCTCTGATGTAGGAAAAGTTTAGATTTTTGTACAAAACATTTACCACACTCAGGACAGGAATACGGCTTCTCCCCCGTGTGAGATCTCTGATGTGTGTAAAGATGTGAGGCCCGTGAAAAAGATTTTTCACACTCAGAACAGGAATACGGTTTTTCTCCTGTATGAGATATTTTATGGTAATTAAGTTGTGATTTAAAAAGAAAACCCTTCCCGCACTCAGGGCAGGAATACGGCTTCTCCGCTGTGTGAAATCTTTTATGGACATTAAGTTTTGATTTAGAATGGAAACGCTTCCCGCACTCAGGACAGGAAAACCTGTTATCTGTTGGAAGGACGGCACCGCCCCTCACAGTCTGAGGTTCCTTAGGATAAGAGGAATACGATGGTCCATCTACACTGTGTGGTGCCGGATGGACATTTGAGGTAGCCGGGTTTTCTCCTGGACTATACTGTGTGATATCCTCATCTTCTGCTTTACAGTCTGGAGACAAAGTGAGACAATTCTCTGAGGTTTTCCTCATCTCCCGTCCATCTACGAAAATAGAAATAAAAAGATTATTACTAGACATGAGCTGATTGGTTCCCCTAAACCAGGACTCCGCCCACATCAGGCAGCTTTGTCTCTGAGGATCTTACAATTCCCCCCTCAAGGTAACGAGTAAATGACTCCTCTGATCCCTACCGGTTCATTTCTTTATTCATGGACCTTAGTCAGAGAGTGAGGAAACGACGAGAACTGTCTTTTATAGGAGTGAGAGTGATGAGGGGATTATAAGGCGCGTGTCCCCACCCCCTCTATCACTCATTGCCATCTTCCCAACTTAGAAGTCCTGCACTTCCTTATTTAGTCTAGAGGTCAGAGAGTGAGACCTGAAGACCCTCATCATTGGGTTATTAACTCCTCCCTCATTATCACTTTCTGTTTAAGGTTCCAAAGTTTGAGGATATTATCACATTATTATCAACATGTAAAAGTCTGTGCTCCAATCAAATCATCAGATATAAAATGTCCAGCTGGTAGAAAATGGGTGTAACAAAAAAGAATACATATTATGTATATATATAGCAGTGGGTAGAGGTGAGAGAGCAGAAGTCAGGACTATGCAATGTAAAACATATTGTACAAGATACAACAGATAAGACTATATAGTATCAGAATAATGTAATGTACAACATAGAGTATATAGTGCAGGGGTCAGGCGTATGTAATGTACAATATATAGTGTATAGTGCAGGGGTCAGGAGTATGTAATGTACAATATAAATTATACAGTATAAGGGTCAGGACTCATAATATTGGTATTCAGTAATCAGTGGTGGTGTTCTCTCAGATTAGCAAACCTGTCAGAACAGCTAATAGAAGTGACAATCACTGACCAAATATACTTAGTGCGCATGCATTCCACTACTTCACTATCATCAATCTTGACCGATTGAATCTTGACAGATTGTTATACACTGCAATGCGCATGCGGCAGGAGTGCATAGCAATTACAGCCGCTTTGCAGCGTCCAACAATCTGAGAAATAGATTGTTGGTGGTGAAGTGAAGGAGTAGTGGTGGAACGCATGCACAGTAATTATAATGCTCAGTCATCTAACGGAATGTGCTAATCTGACAGAACAGTGGCCTAAATGCTCACATGAGACAAGTTGCAGAGGTCCCACACCACTCTCACCCATCTTCTGAGACTGAATACATTGTTTCTATGTGTTTATCAGATGATGGGGGGGGATCTAGGTGAACCCTCTGTACTGCTCTCTCCTTTACAATAAAGTCTCCTCTTACCCAGTGATGTGAGGGGCGGCTGATTGCCTCTCATGATGTCCTTGTAGAGATCCTCGTGTCCTTCTAAATACTCCCACTCCTCCATGGAGAAATAGACAGTGACATCCTGACACCTTATAGGAACCTGACACACACAATGATACAGTCACCATCCAGACACATCCCTGGTCTGTTACTGGATAATGTCCCAGAATTCCCAGCACCGCTCACCTCTCCTGTCAGCAGCTCCATCATCTTCTTGGTGACTTCTAGAATCTTCTGCATGTTGTGTCTTGTAGGGATCAGGGATGGAGGTGGGGGGATGGTGATGGGATTCTGGATTCTCGAGGATCTTGTGGTCATATTATGAGATCTCCTTCTTGTATCATTGTCAGTAGATTTCTTCATTATTACTGTACAGTTCTGTGTTATACAAAGATAAATATCACTCTCCCATAATCCATCACCTCTATGGTCAGCTCCATATTTATTCTCCAGGGATTGGCCACAATCTTCCCGATCCAGCAAAGGACAGACATCTCCATCCAATGATAGGATTACAATGTGATCAGATTTATAGCTCCTTCTAGAAATCATATAATAGAGTCGCTAATGTTTCACTAGTAAGGCTAACTGACCCAAAAGGAAATGTTACCCATGGATACAGTGGGTGTGGCATGCTGGTAATCATGGGTCTCACTGATTGGACTAAAGCTGAAATTCCTCTCTTCTATAACCAATGCCGCCATCTTGTGCTATAAAGAAAATATAGAGTATGTACACTTCATGTATTCATAGTACTTGTGTGCAGGGCCGCTGATAAGGGGGTACCACTGGTCCTGCTGTACGGGACCTGGGCCCTGTCAGTTCCAGAGAACATGTCCATCTGCAGCCACTAAGCTACATTCTGTTTGCTTCCTGTCATCCTATCACAGAACGACTCAGTGCTCTGTATGTTAGCTGCACTCCGTCTCTGCTCTCTCAGTGTGACTATATGTACCAGGGCTTCTCACTCCTCTCCCACTATATGTAGCTGGGCTTCCCACTCCTCTCCCACTATATGTAGCTGGTCTTCCCACTCCTCTCCCACTGTATGTAGCTGGTCTTCCCACACCTCTCCCACTATATGTAACTGGTCTTCCCACTCCTTTCCCACTATATGTAGCTGGTCTTCCCACTCCTCTCCCACTATATGTAGCTGGGCTTCCCACTCCTCTCCCACTATATGTAGCTGGGCTTCCCACTCCTCTCCCACTATATGTAGCTGGGCTTCCCACTCCTCCCCCACTATATGTAGCTGGGCTTCCCACTCCTTTGCCACTATATGTAGCTGGGCTTCTCACTCCTCTCCCCCAGTCTGGCCCCCTTCAGTTCACTTCCTCTATTTTATACAACTTTTGTCTCCCCTCCCTACACTCTCATCACCAAATCTATATATCACTGTTTAATGGTTAAGCATGCACATTGGATGGGGGGCGGCTGTGAAGCAGAAAGGAGCACAGCCAGCTGCCCATAGTTAGGATGCCGACACCGGGAACCCGAAGACTAGTGAAGAACAAGCCCTGGTGAGGACAGTGCTGGATCCCTGGACAGGTAAGTGTCCTTTTATTTAAAGTCAACAGCTACAGGATTTGTTGCTGCTGACTTGTATTTTTTTTTTCTAAAGAGATTCCGAATTGAATTGCACTGCCATTCCAATTGCATTCACAATTCCAGTCCGGTCCCCTTCTCTGACCTAAAATAACCTTTAGGGCTTGTTCACACCACTTGTGGTGGAGGAATGCATGCAAGAGCGGCCATTTTCCTTTACTGCAAGGAAACGCACTGTCCTCTGCAGATGTGCGCGGTTGCCACAGTTCCATGTAGTTAGATCCAACACACCTTTGAAAAATCACGAATTCCCATCTGTCAGCAGCCCATTGAAATTAATGGGCTATGCAAAAAAAAAGTATGAAAATATGACATAAACTGGCCCTTACAGCAACTCAGCGAAAATATAATATTGATATTTTTCTTGGGGGGGCTGTCGGGTACGCCATACAGGGCCCTGTGAGATCTAGCAATGGCCCTGCTTGTGTGGATGCCATTATTGATTAGAAAAGTGTTTCTCATTTAGGGGTTCTGCTGCAATTCACCATTGTGGAGGATGTATATCTATCCAATGCACACTGACAGTGAGTACTGACAAGGGGCATTGATACCCAATGCCTCCTCTGTAGTTCCGGCTACTATGACATCACAGCAGAGGGCGGAGCGGGACTAGAGGAGGGCATGCAGCGTGTGAGAATCATCTTGCCTCCCTCTCTCATCAGTGGCTATTGATTTCAGCAGGTGTGGAATGCTGTAGTGGGATGAGCACAATAGGTGACCTGTGTACAGCATACCTGTCCTCCCACTAATCCTAACTCTACTCCACCGATCCCCCCAGCCCTCCGCTTCTGTCCATCCCAGGAACTTGTGTGTTACATCACCTGGGATGGATGGATGAGATCACTGGCTGGGATCAGCTCACCATAACAGAGATGTACAAGCAGCTTCCCTGTGCAGCTGGCAAGGAAAATAAACACCCCTACAGACCCCCTGTGCCCTGCCCTAGTGACACCCCTGTTCACTGACCTTAAGACTCCTGTGTGCCTTGCCCTGGTGACACCCCTGTGTCCTGCTCTGGTGATTCCCATGTGCTCTGCCCTGAGGACCCCCCCTGTGCCCTGACTTGAAGACCCCCCTGTGCCCTGACCTGGTGACTCCCCTGTGCCCTGACCTGGTGACTCCCCTGTGCTCTAGCCTGGTGCCTCCCCTGGGCCCTGACGACTCCCCTGTGCTCTGGCCTATGACTTCCCTGTGCCCTGACCTGGTGACTCCTTTGTTCCCTGACCTAGTGAATTTTAGTTGAAGATGACATATGTGTGTGCATATCCCAAGTTTGACCCAAAATTTTGCATCTGCGCAGAAAAAAAGCCAGCCTAAGTTTCACATTAGAGAAACAATTTTTAATACTTATTCTATTATTTAATGCTGTTTCTAAAAATAATAACAGTTATATCAACTCGCTGATGACACTGATGTTCCAAGATCTAATTTTTTTTGCCAAGGGGTCCTCAAAGGCAAAAAAGTTGAGTAACACTGGATTATAAGAACATCAGAACAATTAAAGTGACTCTGAATACATCCCAGTGTACAGCGGAGTCAGATTTAACCCCTTCATTACACTCACCTCTCCAGTCAGCAGGCTGAGGATCTCCAGGATGAGGTTCAATATCTTCTCATTCCGGGGAAATTCCTTCCTTCCATTCTTCACAAAACTCAAATTCTGCTGATTGTCCTTCATGAGGTCCTTGTAGAGATCCTTGTGTCCTTCTAAATACTCCCACTCCTCCATGGAGAAATAGACAGTGACATCCTGACACCTTATAGGAACCTGACACACACAATGATACAGTCACCATCCAGACACATCCCTTGTCTGTTACTGGATAATGTCCCAGAATTCCCAGCACCGCTCACCTCTCCTGTCAGCAGCTCCATCATCTTCTTGGTAACTTCTAGAATCTTTTGCATGTTGTGTCTCTCAGGTTTTATGGAGTCACATGGAGGCACTGTGATGGTCATATGATCACCTGACATCACAAGAGGAAATCTCTGTATTGAGGAACCAATAGGAATATCATGTTAGAATCCCAGAATCCTCGCCTCTCAGGTCAGGTCTGTGTTTTATTAATAGAGATGAGTGATATCATGTGACCTCCCAGAATCCTTCTCACCTATCCGGTCAGGTCTGTGTTTTATTAATAGAGGTAAGAGTGATGTCATGTGACCTCCCAGAATCCTCCTCACCTCTCCGGTCAGGTCGGTGTTTTGTTAATAGAGATAAGAATGATGTCATGTGACCTCCCAGAATCCTTCTCACCTATCCGGTCAGGTCTGTGTTTTATTAATAGAGATAAGAGTGATGTCATGTGACCTCCCAGAATCCTCCTCACCTCTCCGGTCAGGTCGGTGTTTTGTTAATAGAGATAAGAATGATGTCATGTGACTCCTCACCTCTCCGGTCAGGTCTGTGTTTTATTAATAGAGATAAGAGTGATGTCATGTGACCTCCCAGAATCCTCCTCACCTCTCCGGTCAGCAGGTAGATGATCTCCAGGTTGAAGTTTAGTATCTTCTCAATCATGTGACTCCGGTCCTCCTCCATCCTCATTGGTGCTGTCATTTGATCCATACAGGTCTCCTTGTAGACTGATAACTTTGAGAAATGAAATTAAGAATTATTTGGCATTAGTCACACAATAATAGGATGTGGATGTGACGGGGGGGGGGGGGGGTAATAGGAGGGTTGCTGGACATTGAATAACTACTGCCCCTATGGGGACACATTTCATTTGGACTGTTTAAGTGTTTTATACATTATTGAGGTCCTGGGACCCTCTTGGCCTGCTGGATCAGTAATCCCCTTTTCTCTGTTGGGTTTATTTGGTTTCTGAATTGGTTTTGACTAGTTTTAGATCTGCAGACAAGGAACGATAAATATGATTCTTCCTTTGACTTGTTTGCTCTGAGGCAGTACTGTTAGGGCAATGTCGGGTCATCATGATGTCCAGGAAGGGGAACTTGCTGACTTTTGGCCAGAACTCCGGCTCCAATCTCCAGCAGCCTGCTGACTGACAGGAGTGATGTCACTGTCACTCTCTGTAGTAAGAGAAGGGATTGGATTGGATAGCAGGGGGATGATGCTGGTGGAGTAGAGAGCTGTGGGGGAGGAGTCTGTTCTTCTCCTTCCAATGGCTGCGCAATGTGGGTAGAAGGAGGACAGCAAGGGGAGGGGTTTGTTGTTTTGGTCTATTTTGTGTCCTGCAACAAATTCCTTGACCAGTGAGATGGTGAGGTGAAATCTTCATTCACTTGCTAGCAGGAGTTCTTTAAGGAGGTCAGAAAAGTAAGTGCAGGTGGAGTGAGGACCATCAGAGCCCCTAAGAACCTTAAAGACCCCTCTTACCTAAGGGGCGTGACCGGATGTGAAAGGAGCAGCATCGTTCTCTCAGGAGCTCCGTATAAATCCTCACTAAATCCGTTCCAAAAAGGGTTTCAGAGTACCTGTATGAAATCGAATTGAGGTGGATAAGCTTGCCGTGAACTGGTCGCCTGAATGGCTGCAGCGAAACAGGTAAAAACGATCCCCCTGGAGCAGAGGCAGACCCGCTCCACGCCATGCCCGAAGCAAGGCCCCGCCTCCGCCATTTTGCCAGAAAAGAAGCATAGGAAGAACTATGCACACGCGGCCGAGATGGAGGCTCAGAGAGAGGACGCCCCGCGGAGTCCACCCGACCCGTCCTCCCCATCGGCTGCCCCGCAGGGACTCCCAGACCAGGAAACAACACATGAGGCCATCACAAGACCGATCCTGGAGGCCATAGACGCAAGTAAGGCAGCGGTAATGGTACGAATAGACCACCTGGCGGCCGAATGCACCCTCATTAGGCATGAGATAGACAAGGTGAGGGGAAGACTCACGGAGGCAGAGGACAGAGTTTCTGGAGTGGAGGATGCCTCTCACACGCATAACACCCAGATATCAGAGCTCCAGGGCCTGGTGCAATTATTGCAGCGGCGTGCAGATGACGCGGAAGACCGCCAAAGGAGGAATAATATCAGGGTCGTGGGCCTGCCAGAGGGCGCTGAGGGAACCAGGCCAGTGGAGTTTGCTGAGAGCTTCTTCAAGCATCTGCTATCTCTAGAAAACCTGCCTCCCACATACGTAGTAGAGAGGGCGCATCGGGTCCCTACGGGAGGCAGACCACCGGGAGCCTATCCGCGACCTTTCCTAGTCCGATTCCTTAATTATAGGGACAGGGACATGATCCTGACAGAATCCAGGAAAATTCAGGCCCTAAAGTATGAGAACGCGCAAGTAATGCTCTTTCCAGATTTTTCTGCAGAAACACAAAGGAAGAGGCGTTCGTTTAATGATGTAAGAAGACGACTACGGGAAAGAGAATTGAAGTACAGCATGCTCTACCCAAGCAGACTCCGAGTGCAATTTAAAGGTACTGTAAAGTTTTTTGACCACCCGCAAGAAGCATGTGACTGGCTAGATGGCTTGCCGTGAGTCCCAAGGCCTTTACTCTATTCTGTTGAGAGAACCCTGCGTGTTGGCACCTGTTGTGCTTTAAGGCTTTACTACTCTTGAAGGACCGGGTTCTCCGTGTGGCCCTTCAATTCTACAGCTATATTTTTATTATATTTTTTTATTTCTTTTTTTGTCACAACTCTTATAAGGAACCTGTAGAACCAGTAACAACTGATGTTGGAGGTGACCACCAGATGGAGCTCTGATGTCATATATGATCTCCAAGTTTTCAAAGCATTTCTCCAGGTTGTTGGTTATTGTTTTTTCACCCCTATCCTGGGCTTTTGTTTTACACACTTACACCACCCTATCCTTCTTACCCTGCATCCTGGACAGGAGCTGTGGAGGATACCAGGGATGTGTTTCTCCACAAGACAGACTAGTGGGACATTCGGACCACTCTACGCACCGTGTTTTGGTTCTTCAGTTGGAAGGGATAAAGCCGTATATCGGGTTATGGTTTTTTTAGGTTTGTTTTTTGGTTTTGGTTCCAATACAACGGCAGGGAAGTATACACTGAGCTCAGCAACCTGCCCCCCCTATTTATCTGTCTCTGTGGCACGCCAGTGGGAGATATGGAGAACATATTGGGACCACGGGAACCCCCTGTTTACAATGGGATATCCGGAGGCAATACCTGTCTTGGCCCTTCCTAATGGCTAGCTCTGTTAAGATTCTATCCTGGAATGTTAGAGGGTTAAATGACAAATATAAAAGAGCAGCGGTTTTTCAATACCTGAAACACATTAAACCCTATGTTATTATGTTACAGGAGACGCATATGGATGGTGGTAGGGTACTAGCCTTGCGCCGTCCGTGGATTCAGCGGGCCTTTCACGCCACCTACTCCACGTTTTCTCGGGGAGTATCAATCCTAATTAGCAAGGAGGTCCCCTGCACCGTACATCAAGTCTTGTCTGATCCTGGGGGTAGGTATGTGGCGGTGGAATTGGATATTTGTTATAAAAGAATGGTTCTGATTAATGTTTATGTGCCCCCACCATTTAAAGTACAAATGTTGTATGATATGCATGTTAAACTGGCTCCATATGCTCAATGGCCATGGGTCATGTTGGGTGACTTCAGCGCAACCTTGGATGCGTTGGACTCCTCCAACCCAAATAGGGAGGGATCGGTGGAACTAGAATCATGGATCTCGGTAACAAGACTGACGGAGCTTTGGCGGTGGAAGCACCCAAAGGAGAGGGGTTACTCCCATTTATCCTCATCCCATCGCTCCTCAGCCAGAATTGACTTAGTCTTGGGTAGCGAAGGAATGTTACAGTGGGTTCGGGAGGTGGAATATTTAGCGGGAGGAGTGTCTGACCATTCCCCAGCCATGCTTACCCTGTCAGTGGGGGCAGGAGGGAGGGGTGGCTGGAGGATCTCATCAGAGTGGATCCAAAACGAGACAGTTCAAACTCACTTACAAAAGGCGGTCTCAACATACTGGGAGACCAACATGGACTCAGCCTCTCCGAGTACACTCTGGGATGCCTTTAAGGCTGTAGTAAGGGCAGAGTGTATTTCTGCCATTAAAGAGGCTAGGAGGGATCATGGGAAAGAAATCCAACTTTTGAGGGAGGGAGAGGAGAGGAGAGCGGGAGACTATGCAGAAGACCAAAATTCAGAAACGTACACAGCTCTGCTAGAAGCAAGAAGGAGGCTATCGCTACACTTATCAGATTTGGTCCATGCAGAATTAAGAGATAGGGCCCACTCTCTGTTTATGGAGGGTGACAAGAATGGCAAGCTGCTCGCCAGGCTGGTCACGGATTCTCATGCCACCCTGAGCATCCCAGTCATAAAAAATGGGACGGGAGAGCTAATCACTAACCCCGTGGGTATTATGGAGGTCTTCTCTGAGTTCTTTGGACGCCTTTACGCCCCCATCCCAACATACGACGTCGCAGTCTTGAACTTGAGGTTAGATAGTTTAAACATCCCTCAACTAACGGCGGAGGACAGGGAGGCCATGGACGCCCCCGTGACTACTAAAGTAACAGAGGCGGCCATCTACTCCTTCCCCCCCAATAAGGCTCCGGGACCCGATGGGCTCCCTATTGATTTCTACAAACTGCAAATAGAACAGGTAGCCCCTAGAATACAATGGCTATTCGCCCAATGCTTTGAAAATGGTCCCCCTTCCATGATGGAGGCCTATATGGTATTAATATTAAAACCCTGAAAAGATCCGTTATACTGCTCTTCCTATCGCCCAATTGCCCTCTTGAATACGGATCTAAAGATCCTAACTAAGGTCCTGTCATCTAGGCTTGCGGGAATCATATCCTCCCTGGTCAGTTTAGATCAGACGGGTTTTATCCCGGGTAAGTCTACAGACACAAACTTACACAGACTCTTTACTCACCTCCAGCTGCCTCCTCCGGATCCGCCAACTAGAATCGTGGTCTCCATCAACATTGAGAAGGCCTTTGATTCGGTGGACTGGTGCTACATGGGTAAGGTCCTGGAGCGCATGGGCTTTGGCTCAGTGTTCAGGAAATGGGTTAACATGCTGTACAATGCCCCCAGGATGGCAATTAGACTGGGCAACGCTGCCTCCCCCTTTTTTGACATAGGAAGGGGGACCAGACAGGGATGCCCTCTGTCCCCCTTCCTGTTTGCGCTAGTAATGGAACCGGCGGCGATAGCGCTCAGATCTTCCCCAGATATCCAGGCCATTAAGGTTGGGACTATAAGGGAGTGTCTGGCATTATATGCCGATGACCTACTGCTGTTCTTGGAGGACCCGGTCGAGTCCCTGCGCAGTGCACTTAGCATATTAAATGAATTTACGCAATATTCCGGCCTAAAAATAAACTGGACCAAATCCTCCATTCTACCCATAGATGAGGGGGCGAGAGCGAGGGCGGACCCTGATTTGCCACTGAAGTGGGTCACCTCTCTCACGTACCTGGGGGTGAAGGTTACTTCTGATGTGAAAGAGTACTACAGACTAAATCTCCTTCCTCTGATTCCCCTGGTTAAACAGAAAACTGCTGCCTGGCAGAGACTCCCTTTGTCTCTGATGGGAAGAATAAACTTGATAAAAATGAAAATCCTCCCAGTCATTCTATATTTCCTAAGACATGCCCCGGTCTGGGTCCCTGGGTCTTATTTCAAACAGTTAGAGGGAATCATGGGAACCTTGCTATGGACACCCAGGATACTGAGAGTGGGCATTAGGGCCATACAGGAGCCTCTGGGACAGGGGGGACTTGCGTTCCCTGACTTTAAAAAATACTACCTGGTAGGGCAGATGGTGTTTGTTCACAGATGGCTGGGTCTGGACTGTGATGATGCCGCCTCAGTTTTGGAGGCGGCTCATCTCGGCTCCTACGAGTCCCTACGGCTTGCTATATTCAGGGGGACTCGCTCGGCTCTTCCCCTCACGGGATCTATGAAGGCAACAATCAGAGCATGGGGAGAAGCGCTTAAGCTGGCTTGCCCATCTTATACCGGGGTGTCCCCCTCAGCCCCACTCTGGCTCAATCCAGGTCTCCCGCACTTCCTCTCCTTCCAAGACCCTATTTGGGCGGTTAAGGGGATTAAAACTCTTAAAAGATGTAACGATGTATGGTGAACTCTTGACTTTTGACCAGACATGACCTCCCAAACACGTATTTTTTCCGCTATCTACAGCTGAGGCATGCCTTCCAGAGCCAATTCAGGAATATGAGAGTAGAGGCATTGCCATCGGCTCTCGAGGAAGCGCTAGCAGTGGAAGAACTCCCTAAGACATTGTCAGTGGTGTACAGGAAACTTTTTGTGAGCAGCCCAGCGGCAGTTGTCAGGTGTAGAACAAAATGGGAGGGGGAGGTACCTGATATCCAGGGTGAAGATTGGGAGGGACTGTGGGATAAGCCATTTGGTCACTTAGTTTCAGCCAGAGACAAGTTGATTCAGTTCAAATTCCTTCACCGAGTCTATTACACGCCAGCTAGGTTGGCAGCTATATATCAGGGAGCATCGGCATCTTGTTGGCGATGCTCTGTGACACCGGCTGCGGCAATGCATATATTCTGGGAATGTGAACGGATCCGGATTTTTTGGGAAGAGGTAACCACCTTTATAGAGGAAATTCTGTTTGTACCAATCCCGAAAAATGTCAGGACATGCTTGTTGGGAATGGTTGAGGAGGTGGTCCCCTCCAGGGCCCATAGAACGCTCCTCACCATCCTGCTGTTCTATGGCAAAAAAGCAATACTACTTCACTGGAAGCAACAAGAAGCACCTAGCCTGGGTTATTGTAAAAAACTAGTCAACACGATGTTACCTTTCTATAAAGCTACTTATAAAGCAAGGGGATGCACCAAAAGATTTGATAAGGTCTGGAGTGCATGGTATGACACCAGATCCTCAGTTAATTAAATGATTTAGAGAAGGGTTTAGTTGAAAATCCTAAGGGGGAAGGGAGTTGGAATGGCTCGGAGCGACCCTCAGCATATTGAAAGATGTCCCAAGCGATATCAGAGTGATGTGAAATGTCTATGGTTCACTAGGAGATGGGGTGCTGCGGAAGGAAGCAAAAACTGTTATGAATAATCCAAGGCCTAGGGGGGGAGGGGTGCTGAGCAAGGGGGTTGGGGGGGAACTGTTTGGGTTGTTGGTATGCTAGTTAGAGTGCCTATGTCTAGGTAGCAGATGTGGTATGGACCATGTTTGGTCCAAGGGGGGCCTGGTTGGACGGGCTTTCCCAAGGATGTGTATGTATGTTCTCTATGTATGTTACCAAAACTTTCAATAAAAATAAATTATAAAAAAAAAAAAAAAGACCCCTCTTACCTCAGAGCAGCCTGACTACCCGCTCAGAGGCCCCAACAATATTGATAAATGCAAAGTTATACATTTGGGGGCTAAGAATATGCATGCATCGTACATACTAGGGGGAGTATAACTGGGGGAATCCATAGTGGAGAAGGATCTGGGGGTTCTGGTAGATCATAAGCTTTATAATGGCATGCAATGCCAAGCTGCGGTTTCCATAGCAAGCAAAATTCTTTCTTTTATTAGGAGAGGTATGGACTCCAGAGAGAGACATCATTATGACCCCCTGTACAAATCATTAGTAAGACCTCATCTGGAATATGCAGTTCAGTTTTGGTCACCAGTTCTCAAAAAGGATATTGGGGAATTGGAGAAAGTACAGAGAAGGACAACCAAACTAATAAGAGGCATGGGGGAGCTCAGCTATGAGGAAAGATTAGAGGAACTGAATGTATTCTCTCTTGAGAAGAGGAGATTAAAGGGGGATATGATCAACATTGAACCTGGTGTTGAGTTATTTATTTTAAGGTCATCACAAAGGACAAGGGGGCACTCTTTACGTCTAGAGGAAAAAAGATTTCATCTACAAATATGGAAAGGTTTCTTCACAGTAAGAGCTGTGAAAATGTGGAATAGACTCCCTCCAGAGGTGGTTTTGGCCAGCATGGTTGATTGCTTTAAAAAAGGCCAGGATTCTTTCCCTAATGTAAATAATATAACTGGGTACTAACATTTTTAGGTAAAGTTGATCCAGGGTGAATCCGATTGCCTCTCAGGGGATAAGGAAGGAAGTTTTTCCCCCACTATAGCAAATTGGATCATTGGCTTTGCTGGGGGTTTTTACCGTCCTCTAGATCAACCGTGGGTGAAGGAGTGTATATGGAATTGTATTTTTATATATAATTTTTCAATTTTTTTTTGGTTGAACTAGATGGACTTGTGTCTTTTTTCAACCTGACTAACTATGTAACCCTTCAGCCCCACTAACTTCTCAGAGTTGTTCAGCTCTGTTACTCCTTAGAAGGCCCACAAAGTCCTTCAGCTACACCTCCTTCTCATGGGTCTCAGAGTCCTTCAGATGCAGTAATCCCTCAGAGGTTCCCAGAGTATTTTAGTCCCCTCAGCTCCTCTACTTCCCTCAGTATTTTCCTCCCTCTGACACCAATGATGGAAGATATTCTTCATGTCAGGCTGGGGAATGTTTTCTTCCTCCTGACCAGCAATGTAAGGGGCTCTATGCTCCATACTCCTGACCCCTGCACTCCATCATTGTGTTGGCTGCATAGTGTAATGATTGTCCATTGGCTGCCTGTGTAGTGTAATAATTGCCCTTTGTAGGCCATGTATGGTCAGGATGGTCATTGTCTTGTCTATTTATTGTCAATGCTGTTTGTTTAGAGGAACAAATTACTAAAATGTATCTCCAAAATGAAGAGAATGTTCCAGCCCCATAAATGGAGAAATGTTGTGGCCCTGAAGGGGGTAATCTAGGTTCCCACACTATATATGTGAGTACCATCATCTGCTGGAGATAAAAGACATCACAGTGACTATAGAGGAAGAGGACAGACATGACGGGG
Organism: Glandirana rugosa; assembly: GCA_018402905.1. Lineage (NCBI taxonomy): Eukaryota > Metazoa > Chordata > Amphibia > Anura > Ranidae > Glandirana > Glandirana rugosa. The sequence goes on along the minus strand of BLSH010130800.1, from coordinate 268,047 downwards.
GGGGGGTTACTGGGTGTAAATAGAAAATAAGATCTTATTACCTCCTCTCCTGCCACTTCCAGCAATGTCTCCTCTCTACTTCCTTCCAACTCACCTCTCACCCGGAACTTCCTGTCTGTAGCTGACATCACTTCCTGTCAATACCTCTGTATTCCATAGAGACTTTGTGTCTAAGTAGAAGAAGTGAGATCACCATCTTGTGGAGCTCAGTGGAACTGCAGTCTCAAGAAGTGAACACGGCTTTGTCATTGTTGCCAGGGGTTCCTGTGTGATGCAGGACAGATTTTGGGTACAGTGATATCATTTCCTTATCTCACAGGTTCCAGGACTCAGAGTGCAGAGTCAGGTTGCCACAATAAAAGATAAATGTGGGTCATTGGGGGGGGGGCAGTACAGACAGGAGAAGGAGATATCAGTGACACTACAGAAAATAGAGGTCGTCTACTACCATGAGTGTATATATC
>BLSH010130800.1:234312-247109 GCA_018402905.1 Glandirana rugosa | reverse complement strand
TGACACGTTTTCAGATAACCGAAACCTTCTTATTTAGTGAATATTACAACCCCCAGGATGCACACACCTACAACAACGTAATACATCTTGATGTCCTATCATGTTGTGGGGGCGGAGCCACAACCCATGTGTATGCTGCCATGAAGATGCACCAGGAAAGGAAAATTACGGAAAGGTGAGTATACAATTTTCCGTTTTTTGTCCTCTGTCAATGTTTCTCAACCTTTTTTCAGTCAAGGCGCCCTGCAAAATGATGGACAATCTCAGGGCACCCTTTAAAATGATGGACAGTCTTGAGGCGCCCCAATCTAAAATGTAAAAACTATTCTAATAGTTCTACATAATGCAACAACATCCACACACGTAGGACCCCCAACATTATAAGTGATTTATTCTTCCAAAGCCAATAGACTTTTGCACAGTGGTACTGCTTAGTATTCCAATGTTTCTCTTCTCCCTCAGTTTTTCTCCATCACTCAGCTAATGAGACCCCAAAGCTGATGGAGAGGGGCGGGGGAGGGTCACACAAGGATGATATTCAGGCAACTGACATCCTTCTTATCAGCTCATGATGTCATTGGTCGTTAGGAGTTTGGCAGCTAGAAGGTTGTAATGGTGAACAATGAAAACCTGAGGCTTTGTGTAACTAAAAGGCTTCATCCACCCTCTGGCTTGTATACAATTTTGGGGCAATTGTTGGGCATTTTGCTAACGCGCCCCTGAAGAAACCTCAAGGCACCCTGGTTGAAAAAGGCTGCTCTATTAGATGAAAAAAAAATGTTTTTAATTGTACAAAATTAAAGTTAATCCCAGGCACATAACCCCTCCCCCCCCAAAAAAATCGGAGGCCCCGCCCCCCATATACAAACATAAACTCACACATTGGGGCGCCTACACCTGAAAACGCTGATTGTGATACACATGTTACATATCACCGCACAGGCCAGAATGAGAGCAATAATTCTATCACCAGACCTCCTCCGTAACACTAAACTGATGACCTATAGGGGGCTTTTAAAGTGTTGCCTATAGAAAATATAGGGTTCTGAAGTTTGTCACCATTTCACAGGCACACACAAATTTAAAGTGTGACATGTTGGGTATCTATTTACTTGGTGCATCCTCGGATTTTATATTTTAACAAAAAATTGGGTAAAATATTGTGATTTTGGCCCCTAAAATTATTTTTTTTAATGAAATTTTGCTTTTCCTAGACCTTTGCGGTAATATCGTGTGACATAAAAAATTTGAACTACCACTATTTTATTCTCTAGGGTGTCTGCTTTCAGAAAATATATCATGTTTGGGGGTTTTATATAACCTTCAGGCCTAAAATTATTTTTTAACTCCTTCCCGCCCGGCCTATCGCAGAATGACGGCCAGGCGGGGGTTCCATTATCCTGACTGGATGTCATATGACATTCCAGAAGAATAAGCCGCTCAGGAGCGCAGTGATCGGTGGTGCGGTGTTTCGCTCTGACACATCGCATCTCCAATCTTGGTAAAGAGCCTATGATGTAGGATCTTTACCATGTGATCAGCTGTGTCCAATCAAAGCTAATCCCATCCTAACCAGGAAGTGCCGGTTATCGGCTTTCCTTTATTCATGCTAACAAGGCGCGAGGAGTGGAGAGCCGATCAGTGGATCTCCTGATGGGGGGGATCTGCACTGATATTCAACATTGATTATCAGTACAGGCCCATCAGTGATGATCGCCAGTGATGACCACCAGTGCCCCACCAGGTATGCCAATCAATGCCTATAAGGGATGCTTATCAGTACCTTCTCATTGGTGGTACCCATCAGTGAAGGAGAAAACTTCCTTATTTACAAAATTTTATAACAGAAACAAAGAAACACTTTTTTTTTCAAAATTTTCTGTCTTTTTTTTATTTGTAGCACAAAAATGAAACCCCCCAGAGGTGATCAAATACCACCAAAAGAAATCTCTATTTGTGGGAATAAAGATAAAACTGTCATATGGGTACAGTGTTACATCACCGCACAATTGTCATTCAAAGTGTGAGAGCGCTGACAGCTGAAAATTTGTCCTGGGCAGGAGGGGGGGGGGTGAATGTGTCCGGTATTGAAGGGGTTAAAATGCACAACCCTCTCTACTAGTGAAAGGGTTAAAGGAAACATTCACCTTTGGGAAGATATTACATGTTCCTGTTCCTGCAGCGGCTCAGCGATCCGAGCCCTCTGTGTGACAGCAGTGCGGGAGAAGTTCCCCGTCCCGGCTATCACTTTATGAAAAGAGCGCGGCTGTGCCATTCATTCACAGAGTTCTGTCCTTTGTCGATGTCGGCTTGTAGATTTCAATGAACTTCCCACACCGCTGCTGAGCTCTCTGGTAGATGAGGAACAAGGAGATTGGGACCCCGATTTAGTCCCTCGGAGAAGTCATTTTTTCACAACATTTTTTCACCCCTGGAACTGTTTCTTACATGATGAAGATCAGCCATGGAGTATATCTGAGGTGTATATCAGGGGGTGCTTCTTCCCCACATGAGAGCTGTGATGTCCAGCGACATTCATATTGAAGACATTTCCTGCACTCAATGCCCTAATACACCTTGAGGGTTGTGTGGGACCCCTGATGTACGGGAAAGAAAAGACTTCAGTGAGGAACAATTGGCTTCTCCCCCGTGTGAGATCTCTGATGTCTGTAAAGATTGGACGTCTGTGAAAAATATTTCCCGCACTCAGGACAGAAATATGGCTTTCCTGACGCCAACATGGCAGCATACTAGTGATAGAGCTCCGCCTCTTAACCACTCCCTCAGGACCAGTGAATAGCATAAAAAAAGGCATGGTTAGCTGCCCCCCATTCTTCTTTTTTTCCTCATACCTCCACCAGTGATGAAGTAAGCAGTTTGATTTCCCCCACCTCTGCCTCTGTGCAGTAGCCGCCTGGATTCAAAGCCTCTCCCAGTGCGAGGTCCCAGGGCTCGGGCCGCTAAAATGCGCTAAATAGCCTGGGAGCCCTCTTCTGTGGGTCTTAATGGGCCTCCGCAGTGTTTCCTCTTTAGGAACGAAATCTGCCTTTATAGCCTGACTAAGTTTGGGGCATGGGGGGGGGGCAGTTTGCTAACATTTCATTTTTTTCCCTTAGGCTGTGTCTTTACCTTGCCAGCTGGTCCTGCTCTGTCTTTTATTTCCTTTCTCTGTTGTGGTCCTAGGATCCTGGGGGGAGCGTGTTGCTCCATACAGCTAGCGTCCTGGCCCTTCTATAGGCGTGGGGCAGCCAGCAGGCGCTGTATTTACCGGCCTGGGGCGTGCTGATGACGTCATCAGGTCGCGCCGGTTTGCACATGTGCATTGGCCGACGGAGGCTCCGGGCACCATCTTGGAAAAGGGCAAAGTTCACGATTTTGCCCACAACAAGGGGGGGGGGGCCTGGGGGTGGAGTTCCCTGTCCCCAGGAGCATTTAAAAAGGGTCAGGGACCAAGAGTATGGCAGGTAATGTACAGCGTCTTTCTGTCAGTGTTCAGTGGTGCCCTCTGCTGGTAGGACTTTTTATTGTTTAACAAAAAAAAAAAAAAGGAAAAATCATGTGCATGTATGTGTGTATATATATATATATGTATATATATGTATGTGGTAATAGTAGTAAAGGGTGAGAGGAGGGGCTGGTGGGTATTGGGGCAGTTCTCACTAAGAGGATCTCAGTTGTCTGTCTCTATCATCTATCTTTGCAGCTATTTCTATTTTCTGCTGACCGTCCCTGTGTCTCTGCTATCATGAGTCAGTCACCACCTATGCAAGACCCTCAACATTTAAGGTAGGGGGACCATCAGTTGGTAAGTTTGCAGGAAATCTAAAAGAGTGCCCTCTTATGCGGTTTGCTTTGACTTGTTTCAGCCCCGCACGCTCACGCTCTCGGAGGTCAAGATTAAGAGAGGATAGGCGCTCTTCAAGGGGCCATAGCTCCGGACGTCATGCCCACTCTAAGAAAAAATCTGAGAAGAGACGTCACGCCTCCTCGTCTCTGGAGTAACGCAAGCGTCCAGGCAGGAAATCATGCTGGGCCTGTGGTGCAGTCCCCCTGTCCAACAAGTTGGTGTGTAAAAGCTGCCTTGAAGAATTTGCAGCAGACAGAGAACAGGAGACTGCACAAGTTTCATCACTGCTAAAGAAGGCAGTGCAAGAGTCCCTGTATGAATTCACTTTGCTGGTTCCAATGACTCAGCCTGTGTGTGTGAAGAGTGGGAGAAGAGGGTTGCATTGACAATCCAACACAATGGGCAGCACATTGAACACATTTTATAAGTGGTCAGAAACTTGTAAATAACTCATGAAAGAATAAAGTTACGTTAAAACCAAGCACACCATTGTTTTTCTTGTGAAATTCCCAATAAGTTTGATGTGTCACATGACCCTCTTCCTATTGAAAAAACTAAAGTTGGATTCAAAATGGCCCCCATGGTCACCACCCATCTTGAAAAGTTTCCCCCCTCACATATACTAATGTGCCACAAACAGGAAGTTAATATCACCAACCATTCCCATTTTATTAAGGTGTATCCATATAAATGGCCCACCCTGTACACACACACACATACACTTCTCCGTTTTTTTTTTTTTTGGTTTTTTTTTAGTAAAAGACACAAATTAATGCAGTATACATACATACATACATACATACATACATACATACATATACATACACACATATACATTTTTTTTTCTCTTTGGTGTACTACCTGCTAAAAATCAGAAGGGCTGCATCCTTCATTGCTAGCAATAGTGGGCTTTTGCCCATAAGCAAGATGGCCAGAGCAGCCCAATGATGTCATCAAACGCCCCAGGCAGCATGGTCTAGCCACATGGCCAAACAGAACACAAACAAACATGGAGACATGGGAGGCACTCAAAAGAGAAACAGACCAAGGTAAGGGAGAACACATATGAAACAGCACTGCATAAAATATATAGGCAGCCCTGTATGGTGCAAGGAACCAAAAAAGGAAAATGAATGAAATAGCTGGCCCTCCCAAGCCTCAGCCCACAGACACTTACATAATGGCAGATTTCATTCCTAAAGAGGAAACACTGCAGAGCCCCATCAAGACCCACAGAAGGGGCACCCAGGCTTTTTAGCACATTTAGCGGCCCGAGCACTGGGTCTCCGAAACTGGGAGAGCCTGAACCCAGACGGTTACTGCACAGAGGCAGAGGTGGGGACATAGAACTGCTTACTCTTCACTGGTGCGTGGAGGTATGAGGACAAAAAGAAGAATGGGGGGGCGGCTAACTATGCCTTTTTTTATGCTATTCACTGGTCCTGAGGGAGTGGTCAAGAGCGGAGCTCTATCACTAGTATGCTGCCATGTTGGTGTCAGGAAAACATTTCCCACACTCAGGACAGGGAAAGGTTTTTTTCTCCTTTGTGAGATCTCTGAAGTGAGTAAAGATAAAGCTTGTCTGAAAAACATTTCCCACACTCAGGGCAGGAATACGGCCTCTCCCCTGTGTGAGATCTTTTATGCATGTTAAGATTAGATTTAGACTGGAAACACTTTCCGCACTCAGGACAAGAATACTGCTTCTCCCCTGTGTGAGATTTCTGATGTGTTTTAAATCTGGACTTCACTGAAAAACATTTTCCACACTCAGGACAGGAATATGGCTTCTCCCCTGTGTGAGATCTTTTATGCACATTAAGATGGAATTTGGAATGGAAACTCTTCCCGCACTCAGTACAGGAAAACCTCTTATCTGTTGGAAGGACAGCACTGTCCCTCACAGTCTGAGGTTCCTCAGGATAAGAGGAATACGATGGTCCATCTACACTGTGTGGTGCCGGATGGACATTTGAGGTAGCCGGGTTTTCTCCTGGACTATACTGTGTGATGTCCTCATCTTCTACTTTACAGTCTAGAGACAAAGTGAGACAATCCTCTGAGGTTTTCTTCATCTCCCGTCCATCTACTAAAATAGAAATAAAAAGATTATTACTAGACATGAGCTGATTGGTTCCCCTAAACCAGGACTCCGCCCACATCAGGCAGCTTTGTCTCTGAGGATCTTACAATTCCACCCTCAAGGTAACGAGTAAATGGCTCCTCTGTAGGGCTGCAACTAATGATTATTTTCATCATTGATTAGTTGGTTTATTATTGTTTCGATTCATCAACTAATTGGATAAAAACCTCATAAAAAAGTTTGGTGTATAATGGAGTTAATATTCTTGAATCTCTATATGCAGCGGAAAATATAATTGTACTCAGAGTCTAATCGAACCTGGACGAGGAAGCAACTATTTGTGAAGTAGTAGTGACCTGAGGCGTGCCATAGTCACAAGGTCAGCATGCCTAAAAGAGGGCATACCCAGTAAAGGAAGGAATTAAAGAGGGGCAAGGGTGGATGGGGAAACCTTCCCAGATGAACGCGCAGCCCACAGGTAGGAGGAGGCTGGGTATTTATTACCTAGACTCCTCCTACAAATGCAGGCTGACCTGCTGTCAGCCTTACTATTTGTACTCAGAGTCTTATCGAACCTGGACGAGGAAGCAACTATTTGTGAAGTAGTAGTGACCTGAGGCTTGCCGTAGTCACAAGGTCAGTATGCCTAAAAGAGGGCAAAAATGATGCAAAGTGGGATGCCAGAAAGAAAGTTTTATTGGGGTCAAATCTTATAATTATTCCACCAACAGGGCACATGCCCGTGACATCTCTACAAATGGGTCACGTATGTATCTAGAATAACAAAAAGAATTCCACCTGCTTAGCCTCCTGATGATGTGAGCCGGCACTGCCTGTCGTGAAGCAGCAGAGGCAGCTCCAATCCTGAACGAGTGACCGGAGTATTGTTTGGGGTTCGCGTCCAATCTGGCTAGCAAGATGCGGGTATGTTTGATAAATTGTGTGGTTGTAAGGGGAGATCTAGGAAACGTCAGCAACGGACCATCTTCCGAAGACCCCCTTAGGTGTGTCATTAAATTATCCAATACTTTGATGGGACACCAAGCTGTGCCGGTCTCAAAGTAATGAATGGTGGTGCCTGCCCCCAGTTGTTGAGTCTTGCTGACCCCTAGCCGTAATCTGAAATGATCTTGGTGTCTTGTTAACTGCTTGAACAACAACGTACGTGAGCGAGCACCTGAAACCGTGAACTCACTAGGTCTCAAGAACCCGTAGAAGGCTAGATACATGGCTGCTTTAATGACCATGCTGGCTTGGTGTCCGAAAGGTGCGTTGGAAAGCATGTCTGACATGCCGCGGAACAACTGCCCTGTCACTGGGAGGCTGCATGTCACCACCGGTGGGTTGTTTTTCTGAATCCCTTTGAGGATGGCTTTGATCGGGTGAGCTGAGAACAAGGATGGTATGTTAGGCTGTTGTAAGGAAATGAAATGTTGGATACCAGGTAGGTAAGTCTTGATGGTACCGTGAGATAATTTTAGTCTGAAGTGGCAAAAAGAAATGAATGCCAGCATGTATTGCACACTGAACTGGTTAGGTTGAGGGTGCTGGATAGCAAAGGCCTGAAATGCCTGCCAAGAGGTGTTGTAAGCTTTTTTGGTGTTGGCAGAGAGGGAATCTGAAATAAGTTCCCTTGCGCCCGCCTGAGGTTAGCTCAATGCATCCGAAGCAGGCAAAGATTGGGGTATGCGGTGGCACAGACGTCTGCCTCTGGCACCTGTTGGAAAAACAAGGGAAAATTGAACCGTGATAATGCGTCGGCCGCCACGTTGTTACAACCTTTCAGAAAAATGCAATTGATATGGAAATTCCCCTGTAGCGAAAGCCACATCAACCTGCGCAGGAAAGACATGATGGCCAGAGAATTGGATCTGCCCATGTGACCTGCCCACAAGTATCCCCAAACCTGAGCAGCAGCCACTAAGGGGTAGATCTCAAACGTGGAAGTTTTATGAAAACTTGGGATGGACCACACCTCCTCTGGCCATGGGCCTGCCAGCCAGTGGGTCCCGAATATGGCCGCGAAACCCTTGGAGGCTGCCGCATCTGATGCAACCCTGGGGGATGACTCGGATGCTGCTGGGATAAACATTGAAATGCCATTCCAATGACGCAAAAATTGGTCCCACATGCTGAGATCAGCTGGCAAGCTGGCCTGCATCAGCTGGGTGTTTAACCTGATGCCTAGAAAAACGAATTCCTTGACTGGACCTGCGACCTTTCTCTCTGCCAACGGGACACCGAGTGCTCCAAATACCGCAACCAACTTCCCCAAGTCGGTGGGGGCTTGCTTGGCACCTTCGATCAGTAAGAAATCATCCAGGTAATTGATGACCTCCTGACAACCCCCCTGGTGGGACAGGATCCAGCTGAGGGCCTGCGCGAAGGTGTCAAACAGCCATGGGCTGCTCTTGGAACCAAAAGTGAGTCTGGTGGCGTAAAAATAATGCTCCCTCCATTTGATCCCATGCCACTGCCACAGTGTGGGGTGGATTGGCAACAACTTAAACACATTGTAAATGTCGGCTTTGGAAAGCCATGCCCCAGCACCCAGTCTGATGATGCATTGGATGGCCTGATCCACGGATGCGTATTTGAGTGAGAATTCCTTGGAAGGGATCAAGGAGTTCAAGCTGGGTACCTGGGAAGAATGAGGGGCCGACAAATCATAAATTAGACGAAGTTTATTGTTGAATTTGCCTTTGACTACACCAATAGGACTTATCCTCCAATAGACAAAAGGGGGCGATGAAAAAGGCCCTATTACAAAACCCCTGTCGACCTCCGCTTGCAGTAACGAGTCGACAGCTACCATATTAGTGCTGGCCGATTTCAGGTTGGGGCATTCGAAATTCTGCTGTGGGAGGGTGATGAAACCTGTATGGAAGCCCTCCATCAACCCATTGACCAAAAATTCTCTAATTGTGGGTGACGGGTGATCTGACAGCCAGACTTTCAACAAGGGGACGTTCACCCAGCTTAGTCAAGAACCTGAGGCTTTCTTCATTGCGCATGCCGACTTAGGGTGGGCCCTGAAGCAGCTAATGCAAATGTGAAGGAGCCGGCATTGATTGTAATTGCAAGACCCCAGGTTGTAATTATTGCATATCTGGGCCTTGCCCAGATAATGGATGGGCCGACCAAGTTTGTCCACTTGATTGAAACCACTGTGGGCTGATGACCAGCTGGGGCCTGTTTTGAGCATGGCGGGTAGCGTGAACGGTTCTGAATTGGGACACCAGGCAGTGGTGTGCGCTGAGGATTGGCAATTCACGCAGACTGGAGCTCTGAGTCCTGCGAAATACCTAAAAAATAATTCCGTATCAATGCTACCCCAGGACATGGTCACTTGATGTTGACTGAACATCGTGGCTGCCTTTGCCGAAAAAGCGCGGTGGTAATTGTAAAGACTGGAACCGCCATACTTGTGCCCTGACTCTACTACCGCGTATAAATAGTGGTCTAGTTCCTCCCTCCTGGATGGTTGAGCCGAGCAGATCATGTCCCTGAATATGCTAAGGGCCAGCACAAATTCTGGGATGGATAGCTTGTGGGAGAGCCTGAGATCCCTGGACTTGACTACTACCAACACGTCCCCACAAGCGTAAGCCCAGTTGTCAGCCACATCGTGTGCAGCGATTAAAAAGGAGGCTAAATTAACATCTTTCCCTTCGAGTATGTCCTTCCTTATGTTCGCAGGGATGAAATGTGCGGGGGTCATGGAGGGAGAACCCCAGCTAGTACCTGCCGTTGCTGGGCCCTGGTTGGGCACCGAAGGAGTCTCCAGAACCTCAGCGGTCCCTGATGTGGCCGTTACTATTGGGGGTATGGCTGGGTGATTCTCCAGAGCTGTCACTCTATCTCTTAATTCCTGACCTGATGTGAGTAATGAATTCAAAGTCCCCTGAATCTGTGCCAGGGAGGAAACCACCGACTGTAGGGTCACTTGCTCAGCATCAGACCCTGAGGTCCTGGGAAGCAATAGCCTAAACAATTTGGCCTTCCGGGCTGAGGCCGGATAAGAAATGCCCCTTGATTGTAGTTCATCAGCTTAGGGATGGTCCAAGATCTCAAGGACGATGGTCCCCCGTGATCCAAGCTCCTTGTTGGTGATGGAGAGATGGATACGTAATCCCTTATGTCCTCGGCTTGAGACATGACCTATGTGATGGAGTAGAAGAGAAGCATTTGAGACTGTAAAATGACCTGGAAAATGCTTGACGTGCCCCGCCCCCTGCGTGTGGTGATGGGTGATGGACGTGCGCAAATTAGCGAGGGTTGAAATGAGCTGCTTGACGTAAGCAGGTGAACGTGAACTCAGAACCTGTGAGAGCCTGCAATATGGCAGGCGTGAAAGAAGTAAAACGCGAAATGACGCGTGAAGATGCGTGAGACACAAAGGAAATGCGGACCTGCTGTGACAAGTGATTTGTGATGACTTGAACTGTGAACTGATGTGATGCCGTGACTGAAAGTCCTGCATGCCAACCTGCGAAGGAGCTTGCGGCATGAAGCGAAAAAGGGACTGAACTGATACCTACCAATCTGAGCACCACAATTCCGAGGCACCACTTTTCCACGTCCTGGTCAAATGATTAGGAAAAAAGGGGGGAATATGAGAACTGAATACTTGATGGCCATGAATCTCTCCTGCCCCAAGACCAGCCACCCCCCTTCTGAATACTTACTGAACTTGCTGCGGGAGTATTTGTAGCTGTGGCCCTCCTACTTTCGTGGACAGAACTAAAAGAAGAAACAAAAAGAAAGAGGCTACTACCCGAGTGGGTTTTTTTTTTTTTCTTTTTCGCGTCGCACCTTCCTCCGATGCCCCGTGGTGGGCGGAAGGCCTGGCAGGAAATGGAAAAGCCTCCCCTTTTTTTTTTTAATAATGTGCTGCTCCTTCCTCCGTGGCCCTGTAGTGGGCGGAAGGAACCTGAAATTATTGAAATGTACCCTCTACGACATGTGTAAAAGATATGAGAGTCGACCAACCTGAAAACTAGCGACTTAACCGCCTGAAGAAATGAAATTAACATTTTTTTTTGAAGTGATGTGCTGCTCTTACCTCCGTGGCCCTGTAGTGAGCGGAAGGAACCTGAAATGATTGAAATGTACCCTCTGCGAGATGCACGAGATAAGTGAGAGTCGCCGAATCTGGAATGTAGCGACGTGACCGCTGAAAACAGAAATGAGAATTTTTTTTTTGAAATGATATGCTGCTCCTTCCTTCGTGGCCCTGTATTGGGCGGAAGGAACCTGAAATGATTGAAATGTAGCCTCTGCGAGATGCACGAGATAAGTGAGAGTCGCCGAATCTGGAATGTAGTGATGTGACCGCTAAAAACAGAAATGAGGATTTTTTTATTTTTATTTTAAATGATATGCTGCTCCTTCCTCCATGGCCCTGTAGTGGGCGAAATGATTAAAATGTACCCTCTGCGAGATGCACGAGAGAAGTGAAAGTCGCCGAACCTGGAATGTAGCGACTTGACCGCCAAAAAAGAAAAGAATTTTTTTTTTTTTAAATATGAAATGATGAGCTGTCCCTTCCTCCAAGGCCCTGTGGTGGGTGGAAGGAGAGCTGAAATGACTAAGAGAGACACCCTTGCGTATGGATGGCAGGACAGACAACCTGCCTGGATATGCCCCCCGCCAGTGGCCACCTGAAATCGCCTGGACTTCCCTCCCTAACAGTTTGCTTGAAAAATGGTGGAGGGGGGACTGAGCCCAGGCACTCCCTTGCACATGGAAGAAGCCGGACTGCCCTATCCTGTGACCTGCGCACAGGACCAGAACACTTCTCAATTCCATGTGCAGATAAAAAGATGAACATGCATGCAAAGGAACATGGTGCTAAAAGATTTCTCTCTACCAGGTGTTTTTGATCCAGGATCTTACCAAGGAGCAGGTAGCTATATAATACCCACCATGTGTCACTGACTGCAGTTCTCACTAAGACAGGGGAAGATCTATCCGTAATATTATTTGTACTCGGACTGTCCGTATCTCGTAGCAAGTGCTGGTTTTCCTGAGCACCCAAAATGCCGCCAAGCCCAACCGCTGTGTTCCCCTCCCCCCTTGTTTGTTGTTGTTGTTTTTTTGTTTTTTTTCTTTCACCCCCGACCTGCCCAGCGAGCCCGGGAGCCGGGTGAGGCGGTATGATCGTTGCCCCCTCCACTGATGGAGGCTTGGTGTGTGAAAAGGTGGACTCAAGGCCTGACTTACCCAGCCCCCTGCAAGGATCGGAACGCTGCCGTGAAGATCCTCCGCCTCAAGGTCTGCGATATGAAACGGCCGGAAATGACGAAACCTTCCCAGACGAACGCACAGCCCACATGTAGGAGGAGGCTGGGTATATATCACCCAGACTCCTCCAAATGCAGGCTGACCTGCCGTCAGCCTTACTACAGTCCTGCTCACCATTATTGGCACCCCTTCATGTTTTGCATAACTGAGTGAATGTCTTCAGAAATAAATGGAAATGTACCAAATTTATATCAGCAGGATCTTTTAATTGGAGGTCCAAAGTAATTTAACAAAGACAATTGTTATTTCAACATAGATATTGTAATTATAAAGAAAAAACAGAAAACCAGCATGTGCACTAATATTGGCACCCCTCCTTAATATTTGGTTGCACACCCTTTGGCAGCGATGACAGCCTCCAAACGTTTCTTATATCCATCGATAAGCTTCTTGCACTTCTCGGGTGGCATTTTCTCCCACACTTCCTTTGCAATATGCTCAAGCTCTTGAACATTTGCAGGGTTCCTTTCTCCAATGGCAGTTTTCAGCTCCCCCCAAAGATTTTCAATTGGATTGAGATCAGGACTCATTGCTGGCCATTTTAAAACAGTAAATTTTTTC
>BLSH010130800.1:212468-232719 GCA_018402905.1 Glandirana rugosa | reverse complement strand
AAGTAAAATGTAAGTTAATGTTTTAATTACATTGAAGACTCATTTTTGGTGTAAGTGACAAACTTTTAAACAACCTAACTCTTTTCAAAAGACAAGACGAGGAAACTTAAAAGGGCAGTGACACCACCTTTTACTTGCGGCTAAACTGGGGTGATTACCAATCTTTTAACCTACTTACAAAAAACTTTCTTTTTACTCAAACACATACCGGTCGTATTCACTCTCGCCCCCGTCCCTCGAGCGTGGGTGGATGGACGGATACTGTTCCCTCAGACAGTAGGTAGTATAATATAATGTGAGGACAGACTCTTAGACGTTTTGACGCAAAATCCAGAAACATTATTAAAATGAAAAAAAGACCTAAAACGCAGTTTTGCAGATTCTCAGACAGGAGTGTAATATAATATGATGGATGACAGACTCCCTTGTCATAGGCAGGTAGGTGGGTGCGAGCTCCCTGCCCCCGCTCTCACTTATGCTGGCCATACACAAACTCATTTTTCTTTCAAAAAACATTCATCCAATTTTCTAACCATTAGTGGGGTCAAATCGGCGTTCATTTTCCACCACAGTGACGGGAAAATTCAAAGGAGCAGAACAGAAAACTTTTCTCAATCCAACAAATTTTCAAACAGTGAATGTGGTTTTTACTCAGAAGTTACATTAATTTTGTAATTGAATGTAAAATGAAAGTAGAATTTCCGAACTACACTCGTCCATTCATCGAATGTACAAATCATTTTCAGAGAAATATTTGTGTGAATATTCTCGTCCAGAAATTGATCCGTGTATGGCCAGCATAGGACATTTAGTAGCAGCAGCATGATTTTTTTTAATCATCTGTTATGATGGGGTTAAAAAAATAGTCCTTTATAGTACAAAAACAGCAGATAATCACTACTATAAGGGATTCATTTATACTGTGAGATAGTGGAAGTAATATATCTTATATCATATACCGTATATACCCGCGTATAAGTCGTGTTTTTCGGCACATTTTTTGTGCTGAAAAAGACCCCCCTCGACTTATACCCGAGTCAGTGTCTGTGGTGATCAGTAGTTTCACATTAAACAGAGCCGTGCTGCTTCTAATAGCCGTTCTATGCTTTGTAAGTGTGATTAAACACATTGGAATGCAGAGAATGCTGAGAGAGGTGTCAGATTTTCAGCTTGATGTCGGCAGGTGGGCGGGACAAGCTGATGTTAGCTGTTCAGTCCCGCCCACCTCCTGATCTCCGTGAAGAGCTGCAGCTCTCTCTCTCTCTGCATTCTCAGCATTCTCTGCATTCCAATGTGTTTAGTCACACTTACAAAGCACAGAACGGCTCTTAGAAGCAACACAGCTCTGTTTAATGTGAAACTAAACTACCTTACTCATCCCTTATGTGTTCTGGCTACAGTCTCTGTGTCCTGGCATTAATATCCCTGTGTCCTGGCATTAAAATCCCTGTGTCCTGGCATTAAAATCCCTGTGTCCTGGCACCCAATCCCTGTGTTCTGGCACCCTGTCCCTGTGTTCTGGCTCCCTGTCCCTGTGTTCTGGCTCCCTGTCCCTGTGTTCTGGCACCCTGTCCCTGTGTTCTGGCACCCTGTCCCTGTGTTCTGGCACCCTGTCCCTGTGTTCTGGCTCCCTGTCCCTGCTGCTGCATTTCACACCCTAGGCTTATACGCGGGTCAATAAGTTTTCCCATATTTTTTGGGAAAAAGTAGGGGGGGTCGGCTTATACACGGGTCGTCTTATACACGAGTATATACGGTATATAATAATAAATATACCCAGAAGTAGGATAGGTACTGGAGTTGAGAAACACTGATTTAAGGCAGGCACCACAGATTGGCCTAGTTATAACAAATTACCATAGGCAAGGTACACATTTTATATATATATATATATATATATATATATATATATATATATATATATATATTCATACACAAATGTAATAGTAATTCCCATAACATGTAAACATTAATACATACATTTCCAGGGGGGGAATTGGCGCCGTCCTGGAAGATTCCTGTTAAGTCAGTTAACAGGTAATAACTCTGTTTTCCTAAGTCATCTTCCAGGACGGCTACAAGAGAGAACCAAAAAGGAACTACCTGCTTAGGGAGAGTGTACATTCTGCTGCACCTTTCTTCCAAAGGATTGATCCATGCTAGACAGCAGATCCAATCGCTAATGCCTAATGAAGGTTTGGTAGCTGGACCAGGTGGCTGCCTTACAGATCTAGATAGGGGAAGCTCCTGCCTGTTCTGCCCACAAGGTGAGCTTTTAAATTAGCAATTGATAAAGCCGATGCAAGATACGCTTTAGAGATTGCCAGCTTCATCCACCGTGCAATTGTGTTTTTTGGAGCATTCTTTTCTTTGTTAGGCCCATAAAACTGCACAAAAAGACTAGAGGAAGATCACCAATCCTTTGTACGTTCTATGTAGGCAATTAGGCACCTTCTGGCCATCTGTTGAACTCTACTTCTTTGTCATGTCTGGGCTCATTACAAAAAAAAAGAACAATAATTTCTTCTGAGTGGTGGAAGTCCGAGGCCACTTTAGGTAGAAAAGCAGGATCCAAGGTTAGGGCCATTTTGTCAGGCAGGATGATACAATAAGGCCCTGCTATGGAGAGCGCCTGGAGCTCACTTATTCTTCTAGCTGAAACTAAAGCTACTAGGAGCGCTGTGTTCAGGGTCAGCATCTTGGTAGAAAATTCTTCCAAAGGTTCCTTACCGAAGTTTTTTAGCACAATTAAGAGATCCCAGAAATGAAATTTAGAGAGTTTAGGCTTAGCTTTGTGACCTATAGCAATAAAAAATCTTTGAATTAGGGAGTGTTCTGCCAGACACATATCCAAAAAATTATTAAGGGCCAATACATGCATTTTGAAAGTGCTGGGGGCCAGATTGAAGTCTGGCCACGCTTGTAGAAAGTCCAGAACAGACGGAATAATGGGACGGGATATTTTATCATTATCTGTTCGCCAACTGCAGAATCTTTTCCACACTTTGTTGTAGATAAAGTTAGTGGTCTCTTCCCTACTGCTGAGAATTGATTCAATTACTTTTTGAGATAATCCTTTTCTTTTGAGTAATTCTCTCTCAGAAGCCATGCTGTCAGTGAAAACTGGTCCACAGCCGGATGCGTTAATACTCCTTGATGGATGAAGTCTGTGGAGTGGGGAAGCTTCCAGGGGTCCGCTACACTCAGCTTGAGAAGCCCGGTGAACCATGCTCTTGGCCAGTAGGGGGCAATAAGGATCACCTCTGTTAATGAAAATGTTATCTTCCAAATTACTTTTGGTATTAATGAAAACAGAGAAAAAGCATAGACCAGGGATTTCCTCCAGGACTGGGAAAGGGCATCCTCCCCCAAGCTGAGGAGATCCCTTTGCAAGGAATACAACTTGTCCACTTTCCTGTTTTCCTGAGTGGCAAACAGGTAGATTTCTGGTGTTCCCCTTTTTAGACAGATTTGATCAAAAATTGCTTGATTCAGGGACCATTCTGTGTGTGCTATTTTCCTCCTGCTCAGCCAATATGACAGATGGTTAATTTCTCCTTTTATATGCACAGCCAAAAGAGATGCCAAGTTCCTTTCTGCCCAGGCCAAAAGTTCTTCAGCTATCTCCATCAATCCTGCGGCTCTTATGCTGCCTTGCCTGTTTATGTAATAGATCATTGTTATGTTGTCCGAAAGGATTTGAATAGGTTTGCCTCTTAAAAGCAAAAAGCAAAGCCTCAAATGCAATTAGAGCTTCCAGGGCTGCTCTCAACTCTTTGGCATTGGATGAGGCATTGTCCATCTGCGGTGGCTATGCTCCTTGGGCCCAATGCCCTTAAATATGAGCGCCTCAACCCCATGAACTTGCGTCTGTAGTGACTACAACCTGTTTTGGCTAAGATCATTGCTGACTAATTGACAAGTTTCCATGTTAATGATTTTTCACTGCTTGAGGGACTTCTAGCAGAGTTGTTTAGAAGTGCCAAAGGTATGAATAGATATATAACAGAGTACCTTCGTCCAGAAAGTTATTTGAAAAGAAAAAAAGGGGGGGTGGCAAGGACTCACCCCTGATAGAGGCACTGTTGTTGGACTTTAATGGTACCGTATACATGGAGTACAAAACTACTTTTAAGATAAAAATTCATCTTTATTACAAAAAGCTCTCCATTGAGGAGAAAGACAGTACATAGTGTATAATTGAAACTGAGTACAAATTAAAAAATTACAGACATTTACGATGATAGTATACTTATACATATTTCTGTGGACTCTACATGTCTCCCGGATTTACAAAGAATCACCGCTTCCTTAGGAGTCTTTTTGCACACAGGAATGTATATAATTGCGTTTGTTGTCTGTATAATCTGTACTTTAACAATAAACAACAGAAGAAGACACATAATTAGTTAATACACATCACAATACAAAATAGTATGCCTGTAGATTATTTGCCTGTATAAATATATTGTTAAATGCTACCATGCAGTGATCACATGCCATCCACAGCGCTCACCTCAATGCCAGCCACCGCGCCCATGGCAGGGGGCGCCGTAGTCTGCCCGGCGAGCACGGAGGCCAGAGGAACCTCCAAGAACAGGGGACCAATCAGATAATCACACTGCAAAATTCATAAAAATATATATATGCCTCAAAGTATGCACGAGTATTGCCAAAACATCCCAAATTCCCCCAATACAAACAGTATACTGATAAAGGGACATTAATAGACATGGTAAAGCCAAGTTGCATAGCCATTCAGATGTCAGCATTATTCACCTGAAACAGCAGGACGTATGCAGATGCATGCCGCCTTGATCGCAGGAACAGTAGTTCTTTAAGGTTGAAAAAAAAAAGTCTATAACAATATTGAATAAAAAATTATCCAAAAGTCCTGCGATTCAATCGGATTGTACTCAACCCAGAGTAGACTATAAAAAGTCATTAAAAACTCACCTAGGTAGTAGATTTCTATGTGTCCTATTGTTTACTGTCATCCATAGAATTCACAACACCAAAGTGTATGCGGAAGTCTAACGAGTCCCCAGACCTATGGTTAGATCTGAGGGCTCCAAAAGGTCTAGAAACAACAAAAAGTATAGTCACATAAAAGCATCCACCTACAACACCGAAGCCACGGTGAGCGGGTTAGCGTGAGTAGTTAGGCATACCATGGCGTGTCCTGTGCTTGGGTCCAGCTGCTGCGTCGGCAGACAGCAGCCTGCCTCCATCCATTTATCCCCTGGGAGGGCCATCAAGGCCTCTGCCCGGCAACGCCCACACGCCAAGCATGTGATGTCACCGGGCCCGGCCCTGTGGAGCGCACGCACAACGCCGCGCGTGCGCAATGCCTCTCTACTGACGCCAACGTCACAAATGGACGTGGGTCTGTTAGGCATCTTACGGGGGCAGAATAAACCGTCCACCCGTACCCACAGAGCCGCTCACTTGCTGAGGAAGACCACTCCCCACACCTAGGGCCCAGAGGCCGACACAAAGGAAAGGGGGGCCACCCTCCAAGGGAGTGTATCATGGGGCATTGCCCTCTAGTGGCCAGACAGCATATACCATGGAAGGCTCCACAATGACAGGTCATCAAATAGATGACCCCTCGGGTGGAGCAATGACGAAAAAGAACGTGATTTGTGCCACTTGCCATTCGTTAGGCATATGCCTTTTCCCTCTTGTACCCAAGGGCACTGAGGGCATTGGCCACATCGATAAGTGCCTTTTGGCAGGGGATTTACATCTATACATGAGCTGTAATGACTAGATGTGAGTTGGTCTTTTAAATTACACGATATTACAGGGAGGGGAAAGGAGATAAAAGGGGGGAAGAAAAAAGGGGGGGAACAAAAGGACCCTAGCACAATTTCAATGGTCACATCAGTTTGTAATTATATGTTCGATCCTGAACGAAAAAATAGAAAAATGGAAAAGGAAATTTCTGAACAGTTAAAAACCTTCACTGTGAAGGATTTTCGAGCTTTAAGAGATTTAATGATCCTCTATGATGAAGGAGCAACTGACCTTGATCCCCAAGTAGAGACAACAGAAAATTACACTTCTTTAGATAGACTTTCTTTGAAAAAATTCAAGCCTAAATCACGACACTTTCCTGAGCTATCTTTGTGCCCGAATGTATGGCTGTTTTTACAAAAAAACGTACGGGACCTAAAGAAAGCCTTATGGACACCATCTCTTTCTCTTCCACCCAATCTCACTGATGAACAGTTGGGAGCCCTTGAGCAATCGAGAACACAGACCCATATGGTCATCAAACCCTCTGACAAGGGTGGTAACATCGTTTTGATGTCCCACCCTCAGTACCAACAGATGTGTTTGAAAATACTTAATAATAAACAATGGTACAGACCCATTGATTCAACAGTTATTACAACATTTGAACAAGAATTCCTAACACTCTGTATACAAGCTCATCAAAAAGGGCTCATTGATAAGGACACGCTGGAGTATCTCATTAATCCTCACCCCAGGACTCCAACATTTTACGCGTTACCAAAAGTCCACAAGAGCCAGACCTCCCCACCGGGGAGACCTATTGTCTCTGGGATAGGTTCTGTCACGGAAGGAGCTAGTCGGTTTGTGGATTCAATTCTATTACCCATGTCACAGGTCTTCCATCTTTTATCAAAGACACACCAGACCTCCTACGGCATGTGGAGGGGGATCCATGTTCCCCCGGACGCCTTACTCGTAGCTATAGACATAGAGGCACTATATTTGAGTATTCCACACGAGTGGGGCATCCAGGTGACCAGATCCTTCCTCATGGAGGAAGACAGAAACTCTTGGCCCTTTAATTTGTTTATTCTGGATCTGCTAAAATTTATCCTCACCAGAAACTACTTCGTATTTATGGAACAACATTATTTGCAAATACAGGGGGAGGCAATGGGTACTTGCTGTGCCCCCTCGTATGCAAACCTTTATTTAGGAGGATGGGAAAGAGAAATTTTTTCGAGTGAAGAATTTGCACCCTGGCTACCCTTTATATTATGTTGGTACCGCTATATAGATTACCTGTTGGTCACCTAGACTAGATCTGAGAGATCTGACTGCCTTCCTTAAACAACTAAATGTGAATAGATTTAATTTAAATCTTACACATATGGTTAGTCAAACACAAATTTCTTTTCTCGACTTAAACATACTAATAGATCCTGATGGTTATGTTGTATCAGATCTTTTCCGTAAGCCCAGTGCGGGCAATACCATACTCCATGCCAGTAGTTTGCACCCAGGAACATTGGTGAAAAGTATACCATATGCGCAGTACCTCCATTTACAAAGGATTTGCACATCGGATACAGATTTTAAGAAGCAAACTGATTCTTTACGGGACAGGCTCCTGGCTAGGGGCTACTCCAAAAAACTTTTAAGACGAGCATTCAATAGGGCCAAAATCAAAACAAGAGGCATGCTTCTTTACAATTCCAAACTGAAAAAAACAAGAGAAACTGTAGGACACATTACTAAATTCTCTGCAAATGAACCCCAATTGTGCTCCCTAATAACAAAAAGCTGGCACTTCTTAACTGAAGATTATACCATCTCAAAGTATGTAAAAAACACCCCTGAAATCATCTTTAAAAGGGCTAGCAGTTTAAAAGACCAACTCACATCTAGTCATTACAGCCCATGTATAGATGTAAATCCCCTGCCAAAAGGCACTTATCGATGTGGCCAATGCCCTCAGTGCCCTTGGGTACAAAAGGGAAAAGGCATACGCCTACCGAATGGCAAATGGCACAAATCACGTTCCTTTTTTGGTTTGCTCCACCCGAGGGGTCATCTATTTGATGACCTGTCGTGGTGGAGCCTTCTATATAGGTAAGACAATAAGACAATTTGGCCAAAGAATTGGAGATCACACATATCTGGCAGATGGTGGGAAAATGATTACACCAGTTACCCGACACATTGGGTTACACCATAGATACCACTTAGGGATGGTCCTATTTTTTATCCTTGAAGCCATTGCACAGGACCCTAGAGGTGGCAATTGGGATCAGCGCATACTCCAGCGTGAAGCTCTTTGGATAGAGCGCCTTAATGCAATGACTCCTCCTGGTATCAATGAAATTAATTCTTATAGACCATTTTTGTAGAAAATTACAAACTGATGTGACCATTGAAATTGTGCCAGGGTCCTTTTGTCTCCCCCCACCCCTTTTTTCTTCCCCCTTTTATCTCCTTTCCCCTCCCTGTAATATCCAGGTTTATCCTGTTTCCACTGTGGCCCGTTCTTTTTGCGTGTGTGGGGATATGATGAGCAGCCCTTTTTGGGTAGCAATCATGATTTTGTTTTGTTTATTCAAGTAAGACTTAATTTTTATCTTAATTGTATTATTGTAATACATTTTGTTTACTGTATGCACTTATTATGCTCTACTTGCTACCATGCATGGGCTGCAATCTGTGGTGCTCTAGGGCCATACCTCCGACATAGTGACTAGTTGGCATGGTATATGCTGTCTGGCCACTAGAGGGCAATGCCCCATGATACACTCTGTTGCCAGAAAAAGACTGAGTAGTCCATCGAGTCTGCCCCTTTTATTTATTTATTTATTTATTTTTTATTATTTTTTTACATTAACCTTTTATCCAACCATAGGTCTGGGTACTCGTTATACTTCCGCATACACTTTGATGTTGTGAATTCTATGGATGACAGTAAACAATAGGACACATAGAAATCTACTACCTAGGTGAGTTTTTAATGACTTTTTAAAGTCTACTCTGGGTTGAGTGCAATCCGATTGAATCGCAGGACTTTTGGATAATTTTTTATTCAATATTGTTATAGACTTTTTTTTTCAATCTTAAAGAACTACTAATCCTGCGATCAAGGCGGCAAGCATCTGCATACGTCCTGCTGTTTCAGGTGAATAATGCTGACATCTGAATGGCTATGCAACTTGGCTTTACCATGTCTATTAATGTCCCTTTATCAGTATACTGTTTGTATTGGGGGAATTTAGGATGTTTTGGCAATACTCGTGCATACTTTGAGGCATATATATATATTTTTATGAATTTTGCAGTGTGATTATCTGATTGGTCCCCTGTTCTTGGAGGTTCCTCTGGCCTCCGTGCTCACCGGGTAGACTACGGTGCCCCCCGCCATGGGCGCGGTGGCTGGCATTGAGGTGAGCGCTGTGGATGGCATGTGATCACTGCATGGTAGCATTTAACAATATATTTATACAGGCAAATAATCTACAGGCATACTATTTGGTTTTGTAGAAACATAGAAACATAGAAAAGTGACGGCAGAAAAAGACTGAGTAGTCCATCGAGTCTGCCCCTTTTATTTATTTTTTATTTTTTTTTTTATTATTTTTTTACATTAACCTTGTCTGACTATAGATTTATGTTTATCCCAAGCATGTTTGAAACCATTTACTGTTGACTGTCTCACAACCTCTGTTGGTATTGTGATGTGTATTAACTAATCATGTGTCTTCTTCTGTTGTTTATTGTTAAAGTACAGATTATACAGACAACAAACGCAATTATATACATTCCTGTGTGCAAAAAGACTCCTGAGGAAGCGGTGATTCTTTGTAAATCCGCAAAACATGTAGATTCCACAGAAATATGTATAAGTATACTATCATCGTAAATGTCTGTAATTTTTTAATTTGTACTCAATTTTAATTACACACTATGTACTGTCTTTCTCCTCAATGGAGAGCTTTTTGTAATAAAGATGAATTTTTATCTTAAAAGTAGTTTTGTACTCCATGTATACAGTACCATTAAAGTCCAACAACAGTGCCTCTATCAGGGGTGAGTCCTTGCCACCCTCCCCCCCTTTTTCTTTTCTACCAGAGTTGGTAGGGCTTCCACCTGCCCGTTCCAAACTGAGAGCATAAAGGTGACTCATTTGAAACTGAGCCCACAGGACTCCAGGAATAGCCACCATTAGGCCTAAAACTCTCATCAGAAATTTTATTGAGGATTCTGGTACAGAGCTGATATTGCTGACATTAGAGTCAGGATTTTCTCCTCTTTGAGAAAAAATTTGTTCATTGTAGAATCGATCACGTAGCCTAGGAACGTCAATTTCTGTGCTGACTGGAGTTGAGATTTTTCCAGGTTTATTAACCACCCTAATTTCTGCAGATGGTTGATCGTTAAATTCAAATTCTGTACTACTTCTTCCGTTGAGTCCCCATAGATCAGAAGGTCATCCAGATAGGGGATGATCTGTATGCCCTCTGTTTTTAACAACAATAAGGCCTCTGCCAGGATTTTGGTGAAAACACGAGGTGCTGAGAAAAGGCCGAAGAGAAGTGCATTGCACTGGAAGAACATCCTCTTCCCTGATCCTTTTACCGCAAATCTTAGGAATTGTTTTGTTTCCAGATAGATCGGGATATGTAGGTAAGCATCTAACAAGTCGAGGGAGACTATGAATGCCTTGGGAGACAGAAGTTCCCTTACTGTGTAGATAGATTCCATCTTGAACTTGTACCTCACAAATGCATTCACTTATTCCAAGTTCAGAATTAATTTGAATTTTCCTGAGGGTTTTTTCCTCAAAAATATGTGGAATAAAGCTTATCGCCTTTTGGCGCAGCATATCCTGTAATAGAGATGTCATTAGCTAAGGAATTATTTCCATCTCTTGAAAGAGTTGTCAGGCAAAATCTGTTTGGTGGTTATTTGCTGAATTCTATCCTATATCTAAACTCTATGAGGTCTAGGGTGAATTTGTTGCCCACCAGGCAAGGAGAGTCATTGGGGTTTATCCTTAGCCTGGGCTGGGTTGAAAAGAAACCCTTTTCTCCCAGTCCCACGGTTGTTTTGATCCTGCTTCCTGGGATCTTTAACTTGTGACTGCTTGGAGGGATGAAAATTATTTTTTGTCGTTTGTTTTCTTGGAATGGGGATACCTTTTTTCCTGTCTGCTGTCATCTCTAGGATCAACTCTAGTTCTTTACCGAACAGGAGTTCCCCTGCAAAAGGAATCACGCATAACTTTGACTTCAAGGCAACCTCTCCGCTCCATGATTTGAGCCAAATTGCTCTCCTTGCTTTATTTATAAGCGCCGTTGATCTAGCCATAAATTTAGCTGATTTCATTGACGCATCCACAATATAAGCTACCGCTTTGTTAAGAGTAGGTGTGTCACTTTCCAGTAGTAGGCGCAACTGTTTTAACTAGAGGTCTAAGGTCCTGGCCCCACATGTAGTGGCCAATGTTAGTTTGAAGTTTATGGAGCAATCCTCCCATGCCTGTTTGAGGTAGCCCTCTGCTTTCCTATTCATTGGGTCCTTCACAACCCCCAAATCTTCGAAGGATAATTCCGTTTTTTGACACTTTAGCTAAGGATGCATCTAACTTGGGGCATTTGTCCCATAGACCAGTGTTCTCTTTAAAAGGAAATCATCTCTTTAAAAGTTTTGGGGAAAAAAATCTTTTCTGGTTCTTTCCATTCTCATCATGTCCTTAGGGTTTCATGGATAGGCAAGGTCTTAGCTTGTTTTGTTTGTAGACCTGTGTATAATTGATCATGGACCGAGATTTCCTTATTCACTTTCACTTCTAAGCCCAATTTATCATAAATGGTCTCCAGTAATCCCTGTGTCTTCTGAGGGAAACCGGAATCGCTGAACTTTAGCAACTTTTTCCTCTTTTAATTCTCCTTCCTCTCATTCTGAGTCAGAGTTAGAACTCTCTTCCAGTTCTTCCAATATTCCCTGCTCTTGAGGGGTTAATTCATGGACCCGTGAAAGTGCAGACGGAGGAGCGCTGGAAGTACTGAGTAGAGACCCCCTCTTTTTTAGTTTGGAAAGATTGCATAGTTACAGCCATTTCTTTCTTAAATGTTTTCAAAAGAAGAGTGAATTAGCTTCATTTTGAAAGATATCATCCAAGCATTCCTGACAGAGACTTTTCTTCCAGCTGGAAGACACTCTTTTCTTACAGAATAAACATCTCTTTTTACGTATCTCCCCTTTTGTTTCTCTGTCCTTGTACTTCTCCTGCACAAGAAAGGACACAAGGACAAAAAAGGACTTTATTTAGCCAAAAACTTTCTGAAGGGGGGCCTAAGATATAGCCCGCACACCAGCAAGCGGGTTTAACACCACCACTGAAAAGTAGAGAGGCAAAAGGTGAACAGAAAAAAACAATAACCATCATATTTGAGTGAAAGATTGCCGCCAGGCGAATGCCACATCAAACAAAAGTATTTGCAACAAAAACTTACAATAACATGCATAGCCACATGTCAGGGCCAACTGACCCCCCCCCCCATGGCTACATCCAGTGCCCCCTCCACCAGGAATAGAAGGAAAGAAGTGGGTGCCACAGCCCCCTTTTTCCCTACTTTAGGGCAGGAGTCCCTGGTGTTCCCAGACCTGAATTCCCACCAGCAGCCCCCTCTGTGGTGCACAGCAAGGTAAAAAAGATGGAGCTTGTTGCTGCCTCCTCCATGCCCTTTAGTCCTATGGGGAGGATCCCGGTCTGGCGCCAGGAAGATGTGGGACACCAGGAGATCCGTGCCTCAGCACTTCCAGTCTGCATTTACCACATGCAAGATAGCCGGCGACGCCTTCCTGTTACCCCGGACGTCATTTCCGGTGTGCCGGCCCTGATGTCATTCATCGGCGACACACCATTGAGAACCATTGGCCAGCAGCAGGGAGAAGGACCACATGAAGAGCAGCATCCCCATCGGCAAGCGTCCAACATTGCATGGGACAGGCAGCCTCCCATCAACCCCCAGAAGCACGCCAGTGAGTACAAATCCTCCTCTGCCTGCACACACCCCTACACTTGGATATGATACAGGGGCCAGCTCCAAAAGAAAAATTAGTAAAGGGAATTCCCCAGAGCACAAACCTTTCTAGGCAGGAAAAAGAAAGAGAACTCTGCACTGGTAACATCCCCAGGTTCACTGCCCCTGTTCAAAGGATGCCACAGCCAGGAGGCCCCTGCCACCTAGCACAAAGGCCTGCAGGAAAAATAAATCATAGCATGATGCATGCTCCTGTCTGGCCAGAGGAAACACAAGAACTGAGGGTGATCTGTAGTGCATGCCTTAAATAATGTGCATCATGTGTTTCCTGTGCTAAGTGGGAGGAGCCTCTCTCTGATAACCATCCTGGAAAATTACTTTATATTAAAGTAGTACTGAAAGCTGACTTTTTTCACGGATATAATTTTATATAAAATGCACAATACTGGTAAACTTTTACTTTAAATGTAGTATACATAATTTAGTATAGAGTTCCCCTATAGCAGTGCTTCTCAAATAGTGGGGCGCGCCCCCCCGGCTCCGTAAAGGGGGGCTCGTTTGACCTCGGCATCATTATCCGACTCACTCGCAATTGGTCGGTTGCCTAGCAACCAGGCCTGTACTGGCCATCGAGATACATGTGAGAGTGAGCTCCGCCTCTCCCCCCTCCCTGACCGCTGAAGAGGAGTGGGCCACCCCGGCACTCCCAGAGCCTCCATTCCCCCACCCACCTCCTCTGTTCCAAGAAGACCGCGGCCCGGAGGAAGAGGACAGGCGGGAGGCGAGGCTGGAAGGAGCAGAGCAGCAGGAGAAGCTCCAGACCAGGAGGAGACTCGGGGCTGCCGCTCGCTGCTGGCCGTCAGGTACGGCAACATCACATCCACATAGGTGCCGCCTGCCCGCACACAGAGCCCGGGGGCAGTGCTATGTGGTCCCTCTCAGCCCCCCCTCTGTCTCTCAGCCCCCCCCTCTGTCTCTCAGCCCCCCCCCTCTGTCTCTCAGCCCCCCCCCCTCTGTCTCTCAGCCCCCCTCTGTCTCTCAGCCCCCCCTCTCCCCCCTGTCTCTCAGCCCCGTTATGTTTTTTTTATTCTCTTATACGTTAATAAGGATACAGTGTTATGCAGAGATGTACTTAACAATTTTATAGACAAATGATACTATTTACAGTCGCGCGGGGGGCGCGAAATGTTTTCTTCCTGGGGGGCATGACAGAAAATAATTGTGAAGCACTGCCCTATAGGAAGCCATAAAGTATAGTATAAAGTTCTCCTATAGGAAGCTGCAAAGTATAGTATAGAGGTCCCCTACAGGAAGCCACAAAGTATAAAGTTCCCCTATAGGAAGCTGCAAAGTATAGTATAATGTTCCCCTATAGGAAGCCGCAAAGTATAGTATAGAGTTCCCCTATAGGAAGCCGCAAAGTATAGAATAGAGTTCCCCTATAGGAAACCACATAATATAGTATAGAGTTCCCCTATAGGAAGCCGCAAAGTATAGTATAGAGTTCCCCTGTAAGAAGCCGCAAAGTATAGTATAGAGTTCCCCTATAGGAAGCCGCGAAGTATAGTATAAAGTTCCCCTATAGGAAGCCGCGAAGTATAGTATAGAGTTCCCCTATAGGAAGCCGCAAAGTATAGTATAGAGTTCCCCTGTAAGAAGCCGCAAAGTATAGTATAGAGTTCCCCTATAGGAAGCCGCGAAGTATAGTATAAAGTTCCCCTATAGGAAGCCGCGAAGTATAGTATAGAGTTCCCCTATAGGAAGCCGCAAAGTATAGTATAGAGTTCCCCTGTAAGAAGCCGCAAAGTATAGTATAGAGTTCCCCTATAGGAAGCCGCGAAGTATAGTATAAAGTTCCCCTATAGGAAGCCGCGAAGTATAGTATAGAGTTCCCCTATAGGAAGCCGCAAAGTATAGTATAGAGTTCCCCTATAGGAAGCCACAAAGTATAGTATTGAGTTCCCCTATGGGAAGCCACAAAGTATAGTACAGAGTTCCCCTATAGGAAGCCGCAAAGTATAGTATAGAGTTCCCCTATAGGAAGCTGCAAAGTATATTACAGAGTTCCCCTAAAGGAAGCCACAAAGTATAGTACAGTGTTCTCCTATAGCAAGGTAACAAAAACTTCTGCCTTTAGAATCACTTTCTTCCTTCTCTTGCCCAGGACTACATGTCCCATGAGGCATTGCTTCTCACGCATTCAAGTTCTCAGGCATTTACTGACATGTATGGACGGTGTACTGAGCTGTATTTTCTGATATGTAAAGAAATAATGCATCCTGTATGGAGGACAATTAATCAACTGACCAACTAATCAATTATGAAAATAGTTCACAACTAATCGTAATTCATAATCGATTATAATCAATTATAACAATTATTTGTCATCCCTACATCTCTGAATCTCCTACCAGATCATGTCTTTATTCATGGACCTTAGTCAGAGAGTGAGGAAACAATGAATACTATCTTTTATAGGAATGACAGTGATGAGGGGATTATAGGACGAGTGTCCCCACCCCCTCTATCACTCATTGCCATCTTCTCAACACAAGAAGTCCTGCACTTCCTTATTTAGTCCATGATTTAGTCATGAATAAAAGTGGGGCTGAGCCCCACCAGAGGTCAGAGAGTGATGATTGGGGGTAGAACAACCAAGATGAATACTGGACTGATCCTGAAGACCACCATCATTGGGTTATTGACTCCTCCATCACTTTCTGTTTAAGGTTCCAAAGTTGGAAGATGTTACCACATTATTATCAACATATTAAAGTCTGTGCTCAAATAAAATTATCAGATATAAAATGTCCAGCTGGTAGAGAATGGGTGCAAAAGAAGTAAGGCCTATGTAATGTACAACTTATATAGGATACAACAGTTAAGATTTTATTTTATCAGAAAGATGTAATATACAACATAGAGTAAATAGTGCAGGGGTCAGGAGTATGTAATGTACACCATAGAGTATATAGTGCAGGTGTCAGGAGTATGTAATGTACAACATTGAGTATATAGTGAAGGGGTCAGGAGTATGAGAGTACAAAGGAAGATTATCTGAGAGAAATACAGGACAAGTAACACAGCTCAGGAAAGTGGCCAGGGTATTACAGGCTGATATCACCCAGTCCCCGCCCTGCTCTGGACCAATCAGTGAGCAGTATGGGTGGAGGAATGTACTTAGTATTAATGACGCACCTGTGCTGATCTCTGTAAGAGTGCCGTCCTCTAGAATTAGCCTCATTATTCCATCCTCCTCCATAGACTGCTGATCATCCCTCACACACCTCTCTTCTTCTTTCACCTCAACTTTAGAATCTCTTAGGTTTCCACTCTGAATATAGAATAAAAATGAGATGAACTGTAACAATGCAGATAATGTACAGATCCTAATGATAGTATCAGTGATTGTTCCTCATCTACCTCATGATAATGAGGGATGGTGTGACCGTCCTGTGTGGAATCTTGGGAATACGGAGGATGGGGGCATCTCTCTGGTAGTTTCCTGGTATTAGGTGGCTCCATCATATCCTTGTGTCCTTCTGAAAACTCCTCCATCACTCCATACTCCTCATCCTCTTCTTTATAAACCACTTCCCTACCAGTGCCATAAATAGGCGGCGGCTGACATTGAGTGGCTCTACCGGGACATAGCCTGCAGCTGCAGGCTATATCCTGGTATCAGCCTTCCGCCGGTCTTATCCGGCCTCCTGTCCCACCGGGAGACCGGAGCGACGATCCAGCGCCTCCGCCAGCTGGTCGGAGGCCTGATAGAAGCCGTAATCGGCTCCAATCGGGTCTCCTTTGGCAAATTCAGGAAGCGACGTCACAACGTCACTTCCGGTTTACTCGGCGGCTAACGGCGCCAATTTTAAAAAAATCACAGTATTCAGAATCGCCGTTTTTGGCAAACTGAATACTGTGAAGTGCAAAGGAGGGATGGGGGGTTTTAAACCCCCCCAGCCCTCCAAAAAGTGTCCCTGTCACCATATATTACTATCACAAGGGATGTCTGCATTCCTTGTGATAGCAATAAAAGTGATCAGATTTTTTTTTAAAGGAACAGTGTTAAAAATAAATAAATAATAAAAAAAAAAATTTAAAGCGCCATTGTCCCCCCGAGCTTGCGCAGCAAAGAAAATGCATACGTAAGTAGCGTCCGCATATGAAAACGGTGTTCAAACCACACATGTGAGGTATCGCCGCGATCACCAGAATGTGAGCAATAATTCTAGCAAAAAACCTCCTCTGCACCTCTAACCTGGTAACCGATAAAAACTTTTAAAGTGTCGCCTATGGAACTTTTTAAATACCGGACTTTGTCGCCATTCCGCGAGTGTGCGCAACTTTTAACCGTGTCATGTATGGTATCTATTTACTCGGCGTAACATCCTCTTTCACAATATATAAAAAAATTGGGCTAACTTTACTGTTGTCTTATTTTGTAACTCAAAAAAGTAAAATTTTTCCAAAAAATCACGCTTGAAAGACGGCTGCGCAAATACCGTGTGACAAAAAGTATTGCAACGATCGCCATTTTATTCTCTAGGGTGTTTGAAAAAAATATATATAATGTTTGGGGTTTTAAGTAATTTTCTAGTAAAAAGAAATGTTTTTAGCTTGTAACCAACAAATGTAAAAAAGGGGCCCGGTTGGTAAGTGGTTATACTCTTCTTTAACCACTTCCCGACCGCCTGCCGTGTTTTCACTGCGGCAGTCGGGTTGCTGTACGAGAATTGCCGTAAAAAGACGGCGATCTGCGAACGACCGCTAGGCTCAGGCGGACCCGATGTCCTGCGGCGAGCTGCGATGAGCGGCCACAGACAAAGAACGGGGAACCACCGATGTAAACACGGCAGTTCCCCATTCTGTTGGATGCAGGAATGGGAGATCTACTGATCCCTGTCACTGGGATCAGTTAGATCTCTCATGCCCATGGTAGCCCAACCCCCCCACAAGAACACACTCAGGGAACACAGTTAACCCCTAGCTCTCCCCCCCAGGTTAACCCCTTCACTGCCAATGACATTTATACAGTGATCAGTGGACATTTAAATTTCTGATTGCTGAATAAATGTCATTGGTCCCAAAAAAGTGTGAAAAATGTACGACATGTCCGCTGCAATATCGCAGTACCGCTAAAAATCGCAGATCGCCGCCATTGCGCAAACCAATCAATAAACCCACGATTGTGATTTTTTTTATCACAAATATAAGGAAGAATATAAATCGGCCAAAACCGATGAAAAAAAATGTTTTTTCATATTTCTTTTTTGGATTTGTATTTTAGCAAAACGTAAGAAATTTTGTTTTTTTTTAGCAAAATTGTCGCTCTTCTTTTGTTTATTTGGCGATCAGAAATGAATCAAATACCATCAAAAGAAAGCTCTATTTGTGGGGAAAAAAGGACGCAAAATTTGTTTGGGTGCAATGTCGCACGACCGCGCAATTGTCAGTGAAAGCGACGCAGCGCCGAATCACAAAAAGTGCTCTGGTCCTAAAGCTGGAAAACCTTCCGGTTGGTAAGTGGTTAATAACAATATTATCATCTCTGAGGTTTCCACTCTGAATATATAATAAAACATTCATTGTAACAAACATGCTGTGTATAAATCAGAACTACCAATAATTGTCAATCATCTACCTGATGATGGTGAGAAATGGTGTGACCTTCCGGTGATGAATCCCGGGAATACAGAGGATGGGGACATCTCTCTGGTGGGTTTCTGTAGCTGGATGACTCCACCATGGTGTCCTGGTACAGAGCTTTGTGTTCTTTTAGAAACTGTGACTCTTCCATCACCCCATCCCCCTCTTTTATCTCTTCTTTAACCTCAACTTTAGAATTTCTCAGGTTTCTACTCTGAATATAGAATAAAAATGACATCAATGGTAACAATGCAGATAATGCATGGAGAAATAGACAGTGACATCCTGACACCTTATAGGAACCTGACACACACAATGATACAGTCACCATCCAGACACATCCCTTGTCTGTTACTGGATAATGTCCCAGAATTCCCAGCACCGCTCACCTCTCCTCGATTCTCTCTATGGTGACTTCTTGAATCTTCTTTTTATTTCTCTATTCTATCAGGGAGGGAGGTGGAGGCAATGTGATGGTCATATGTTCTCCAGACTTCACAGGAGGAAAACTCTAGATCTGAACACAAATAGGAAAATGTAAATGATATTTTCAGAATCCTCCTCACCTCACCATTCAGGTCTCAATTGTATTAAAACCCCACTTCAGGCTGAAGTATAATTTACCCATACAGGGCCCCCACACTACACAGGGTAAAAGCTTGTTGCAGGCATTCTGACATTACATACAACACAGAACCAACAGTCCCACTTTGCTAGTGAGGATGCCAGGGGTCCACCCACATCCCAAGAGCTTCAGTTAAAAAAAAAAAAGCCAGTTGGAGGGACATTGAGGGGAGGAGCTGTAAGGTCAGTATGATTTCATAGAACATATAGGCCCTGATTTACTATACCTCCCAAATCTACTCCAGCAGTGCCTTAAAATAACTCCAAATTAAAGGCAATTACAACTTCAACTCTCACAGACTCGAGTAAAAGAGCACACATGCTGCCTCTATTTGCCTGTGAAGATACCTCCCAGATCACATGCTTGATGTTGGCTGGGATCAAACCTGTGCTTTCAGAATTCCTCCATTTAATGCTTGTATGCAAGTTCATTGCCATAAAAAAAATAAAAATAAAATAACGTTACCGTCCCTCTCTCTAATTGTAACAGCCTTAGCCCCAGGGGACATGTCTGAATAGAAAAAAAAGTTTCTAATTTTTTTTTTTCAGGAGCAGTGGTTTTAATAATGGTCAAAGTGAAAAAAAAAATTCCTTTAACCACTTCAGCCCCGGAAGGAATTCACGCTTTAGGACCTGAGCACTTTTTGCGATTTGGCACTGCGTTGCTTTAACTGACAATTGCGCAGTAGTGCGACGTTGTACCCAAACAAAATTTGCGTCCTTTTTTACCCACAAATAGAGCTTTCTTTTGGTGATATTTGATCTCCTCTATGTCATTTGTGATCGCCGCTCTAAATAAAAAAAGAGCGACAATTTTTCAAAATAACCAGTTTTTCTTTGTTTTTGCTAAAATACAAATCCAATTGTAAAAAAATAAAAATAATTTTATTTACTTGTTTTTGGCCAATTTATATTCGTCCTCCTATCTTTGTTAAAAAAAAATTGCAATTGGAGTTTATTGTTTTGTTTGCGCAAAAGTTGCTGCGTTTAGGGATGATGCAAATTCATTTCTGGAGTAGTATTTTTTACATGTTTACTAGTAATGGCAGCGATCTGCGTTTTTAGCAGCACTGCAATATTGCGGCAGACACGTCGGACCATTTAGAAATTTTTTTTGGACCATTGGCATTTATACAGCGATCAGTGGTATAAAAATGCACTGCTTACTGTAGAAATGTCATTGGCAGTGAAGGGGTTAACCT
>BLSH010130800.1:189423-204541 GCA_018402905.1 Glandirana rugosa | reverse complement strand
AATATAATTTAGGGAGTGATGTTAGGTACAAGGGAATTTTTATCTCAGGACGGACAACCCCAACCACCCGCTAAACCGAGTATATATGCCAGACCTTTTCAAATTTGGATGGGCACCCTCTGGCAACATACGTAGCTTTATATAGAGGAACCATGGAGTTAACCAAAGATTTCCAAGAATTAAGAGAGGGGGTCAACGCCTGCTTCCAGCGCAGGAATATAGGTTTCCTAGCGTAGAAAAGGAGTAGTCCCATGAGAGTCCTGGTTGCTCGGCGATGAGCCAAATCGCCCACCAACCCCAACAGGCAGGACTCTATTTTTAAGGGAACATGGATTGTAGTGAGGGATTTAATATAAGAGGTGACTTCATTCCAGAAGCTTTGGATTTCAGGACACGTCCAGAACATGTGGATAAAATCAGCTCCAGCGCTCCCACACTTCCAACAAGCTATGTGTGAATTAGGATTTATTTTAGCCAACTTATATGGAGTCATATACACACAATGTAGTATCTTAAACTGAATCAGGCGATCCCTGACTGAGACTAAATGTGTGAATGGATAATCCCACATGTCCTCCCAATCCTCCGCCTCCAACCCAGGACACACGCTCTTCCATTTATTAAATAAGCTCTCCAGTCCAAAATGGACCGAAGGTAGAAGAGCTCTGTAGATTGAGGAGGTAGGTTTCCTCAGGGTGGCATCTTGAAGAGCAGATTCTAAGTTTGAACGGAGTAGAGACGGAGGACTGTGGCAAAACTGCGAGTTAAAGGCATGACGGATCTGCAAGTATTTAAAGAAATGTTGGTTAAGGAGCCCAAAACGTTCCTTAAAGGAATCAAAAGAGGGAAAGTGGCCAGCCACTAACACATGTTCTAACCTCTTGACCCCCCTTGCCGCCCAGAAGCCCGGGTCAGGTACCGTCAAAAACTGTGGGAGCTGTGGATTAGACCAAAGGGGAACCTCTGGGGACCATGTCTGAGGGTCAGAACGCATCTTGCATACCAAAAGCTGCCAAGCTCTAATCACTGCTTTCATTGATACAGTCAGAGGGAATTGTGACTTGACTCCCCTATATAGGCTGTTCCTCAGAGACTCATATGACCCCAAATAAGCCGCCTCCAATACCACCGCAGCGTTGGAATCATCCAAGATCGCCCAGTTATGGGCATGATTAAGTAAAGCCGCAAAAAAATATTTTTGGAGATCCGGGCACGCCAGACCTCCTTCCAAGCAGGGGCGCTTAAGAATGGCTTTTTTCAATCTGGGAGGTTTAGCCCTCCATAAGAAGGGGAAAACAATTCAAGAGTCAAATTGGCGGAAGAAGGATTTTGGGATCCACACTGGGGCATGCCTCAGGGCGTACAAAAAAACTGGGAGAACCTTCATCTTCACCAAATTAATTCTCCCTATAAGGGAGAGCGGAAGATTATCCCAGGCTTTGAGCCGCTGTTTAAGTTGTGTGAGTAAGGGGAGAAGATTCAGGTGTATAAAGTCTGAGACTCTGGGAGAGACGGTAATCCCCAAATAGCGGATGGAGGATGCCCACTGGAGGGGAACCGAGGGCACCGTCTGTCCCAGAGACTGTTGGTCTATAGGCATAATCTGGGATTTACTCCAATTTATTCTCAGACCTGACTGTGCAGAAAAATCCGAGATAATCTTCAGAGCCGCCGTTAACGAGGGTCCCGAGTCTCCGAGAAACAACAGGAGATCATCCGCATACAGAGCCAGCTTTTCAGTAATCGCTCCCACCCCAATCCCCACCACCGCTTTGGAGCTCCGCAAGGCCACAGCCAAGGGTTCCATGGCCAGGGCGAATAGGAATGGGGACAATGGACATCCCTGTCTGGTACCCCTCTCAACCGAGAAAGGCCTAGAGAGTTGGCCACCCAATTTAACTTGCGCAGTAGGGGATTTATACAATATTTTTACCCAATTACGGAAAGAGGGGCCAAATCCAAAAGCACCTAAGACAGCTTGCATAAATTCCCAAGTCACCGTGTCGAACGCCTTTTCTATATCAAAAGCGACTATTGCGCGTGATTGGGAAGGGGAGGAAGAGGGAAGCTGTAAATTAGTAAAAACTCGTCTTAGATTAATGTCCGTAGATTTGCCAGGCATAAAGCCCGTTTGGTCTATGCTTATTAGGCCAGGCAGCACACCCACCAGTCTGTTAGCCAAGACCTTAGCTAAAATTTTTAAATCACAGTTAAGCAGTGAAATGGGACGGTAGGAAGCGCAGTGCCTAGGGTCCTTACCGGGCTTAGGAAGCAGAACAATATGTGCATTGTACATGGACGGGGGGAGGGAACCTGAATCAAAGCAATGGGTGTACAACTTTTGCAATCTAGGGGCTAGCTTTACTGCATACTGTCGATACCAATCGCCAGGGAGCCCATCCGGACCAGGAGTCTTCGAGGTAGGGAGGGATGCAATAGCCAACTCCACTTCTTGAACGGAGATTGGCGCATCCAGCCGTCCCACCTCCTCCTCCAACAACAGCGGGAGAGATAATTTTTGCAGCTCAGATAGAATATTATCTAAGGGAAGGCATTGGGGTTTCCGATAGAGCTCCCCAAAGAAGGTACCAAACTCCTGTAGGATGGCTTCTGGAGTATCTATACTTCCACCATCCTCGGACAAAAGTCCAGGGACCACTGTCTGATACTGGGGCTCGGCCACCAAATTGGCCAGAAGGCGACCATTTTTGTCCCCAGACTCGAACAGTGTGCCCGCCAACACCTTAGCATCTGAGTGAGTGAGAGAGGTAAAATGTATATTCAGCTCCCTTCTGGCCTGGGCCAAGCTTAAAAAAGTATCTGGGGAGGGATAGTCAGCAAAGGCCGCGGCGGCGTCAGCCTCCTGAGACTCCAGCTGAGTTGTTTTGGTGTTGTGATCGATTCGTACAGTTTTAATAGCTGCAATATAACCTCCCCTAACCGTGGCCTTAAAGGCGTCCCAAACCATCGCAGACGAGGAGGAGTCTTCATTAATTGACCAATAAAGGTCTATTTGTGGACTAATCAATTCATTTATTTTGTACCATATCTTGCACCATGTTTAGCCTAAACCTACATTGACTCATTCCTACATCAAATGACTCCTTGTTCATGTGGGAATACCATTGTAATGACTAGTGTGTTCAGCTTCTGTGGAGGGGGCAAACCTTTCCAGCTTGCTGCACATTAATGTTATTAGCTAGAGACAACCTCTCTAATGTTAATGGGATGAGCTGCCAGGCTGGGTGCACACAAGTGGATCAAGATGTCAGCTTGTGTCCAACCAAGGTGCATATACATTGCGTACAAATCTGTTTCTCTGTGTTGAGCCTCTAATTTTGCCAAACATGTATGTAACTTTACAATTGAGTTTTAGATAAAAATATACCGTACCAATAAGCCACCCGGGTGGCATTTGGCCACATTCAAATTTCCTGAAGAGTCCAGACTGCTTCAAGATGTAGGCATCATGGCAGGACCCTGGGAAAGCTGCTTGGACACTCATGATCTGCTGCCTGGCATCACAGACAACTTGGACGGACCGTGATGAGGCTCCTATGACGAGCGAAACGCGTTGACGTCACTTCCGGGTCTGTCGCGGTCATTGACGTCACTTCCGCCAACGTGGTTAGCAAGCTGGAACGCACGCCATCACCAGTATACATGCCATTCATCTACCTGTGTCGATGCTGTTTTTATTCCTGGATTTTGTAAGTGGATTTTATTCTTGCGCAATAAATCGTTTGATGTAGCAGTTTGCACTATGAATTTTCTTTTATTATTTCTTTGAGTACAAGAAGTTCCAGATATTTCCAGTATATGGTCTCGTTTGGATAAAGATATACCCCCTACAAGCTTTAATTGATCCACTGACTGAAAAGCAGTGGATCTACAGCATTCGGTGAGTGCGGGACTATAGGGGGTCACCTATCACCGCTCACCACATCACTTGAATATTCATTTGAGCACTATAGAAGCACTTTAGGAGCACTTTCTTTGAAGCACTTTTTTCAAGATATCTGAATCATATTGAAACATTTTTTTCATATATGAACTTTATTTATAATAGATTTATTTAAGCACATGTGTTGCTTATGAATTTTGTGTTTATATGAACTTATAATTTTTCACATTATGTTTGTTGTATTCGTATTGATTAAGGGTATGGCGCTGTTATTTGCATATATATGATTTAGCAGGTTTTACCTGAGGCACAGCAGCCGTCCCATCTGAATTGCACTGCAAATAGTTGTCCTAATTTGGTTATATTATTGAGTGAATTATTAAATGCACTTATATTCATTTTTTAGACCCAAGGGTAGGCGCTTAAATTTTATATCAGAAACTTGTAAATAACTCATGAAAGAATAAAGTTACGTTAAAACCAAGCACACCATTGTTTTTTTTGTGAAATTCCCAATAAGTTTGATGTGTCATATGACCCTCTTCCTATTGGAAAAACAAAAGTTGGATTCAAAATGGCCGCCATGGTCACCAACCATCTTGAAAATGTTCCCCCCTCACATATACTAATGTGCCACAAACAGGAAGTTATTATCACCAACCATTCCCATTTTATTAAGGTGTATCCATATAAATGGCCCACCCTGTATATGCGCATATATATAACTGTATGTGCACAGATATATGAATGTTTTTTTAGATTTCCAGGACCCTAATTTTTAGTCAAAACAAATTGGAGCAACACTTGTCTAACATCCTCCCAGCACCGGAATTTCCAGGTGATCACAAAGAGTTCTGGGTCGGTGAGGGCCGGTTCACACTGCTCCAACCTTGGAGATAGCATATGATTCACACACTGCAGTGTAACTCATATGCAAGCTCTGTGCAATACAAATTCAGCCCTTTTTTTTTTTTACACGGTCAGAATTGGAGCACAGGGCTGTTTACATCATGCAATAAGACTCCTGTGTGTGTTTTTGCACTGCGATATGTGAACTGATTTGGGGCTGTGATTACCTTTGTATGGTCACTCCCCACAGTTCTCAGAGCAGTGTGAACTGCAACCAGGAGACAAGCGATGCCGGAAAACACAGTGGATTCACAGCGTTCCTGCATTGCTGCAGTGTGAACCGGCCCTAAGGCAGTTTGCTAAGCAATGGTGTCCCTGGGATTACAGCAGGTGAATAACAAATGCAGCGGACACCATTTCACACACACACACTGCATATCCACCAGCTGAATTCATTACCTGCAATTTTCTCCAGCTGTTAAATCTAAAGACTCCACCTAAACACCTGGATAATTTACTTGCTGGTGTGCTAAAGATTAGGTTTTGATGTACACAATTACAGCTTAGAATTTACATAATTCTAAAGAAAGATATTTCACTTCCAACATAAAAAGTAATAGAAACAACAAACAAGGAGGTCAATAATTGACATTTATTTTACAAGCATAAAAACACAATTATATACACACATTCAGTTCCTACAGTTTAAATATTAAAACTAAAAATGGTGAATGACACAAAAATGAAAACCCTTAGGTTGGAACAGCCCTGCTCATAGGAGCTTACAATCTAAAATAGTTAGAAACCTTACAGTGGACACCAACACACATCACATTTTGAACAGCAAAATTGAGAAAACTTAATTATAACAAAGCTTCACAACTTAATATTAAGAACTTATTCTAACACCCACCGCCACACCAAATTCTACGCACATTCTATGCACATACATTGGTTAGTCTGTTCAGTTATAAGCTGCATTTCCATGTACATGATTAAGCAATGAGATCAAACAATCAGCAGATACTCTCAAACTAGGAATGCATGGTAAGGCATAGACAATACACACAACAATTGACAGAATCACGACAGAAAACCACTTTTGATGGTCAAAATGCACAATAATTTCAGCAAACAGCTCTAGTGAGGCATGACTCATTATGCACAAGAGCATTACTCCCACAAACGCCACAGGAAAAAGAAACGGGCCTCTTCTCAGACCCGACCAAACGGAGCCCAGCTACTGCAGACATTTATATAGGATAGCTTGTATCATTAGCATCGACACGCCCAATGGAAGTACACTCCCACCAGTGTCATTCAATCTGTCCCTTCATGAATGTTTCAAATGCTTACACCTGATGAGTAGTAACACCACATGCAAAATGTTATGGTTTACAATGCCCAGGTCTATGTGGTTTGAAAACTGTTGGTTTGTTTATGTGCATGCGAGTGGACTAAGAGCCCATACACATTATTAGACTTTGTGCATATTTTTGTGTTCTTATATAACTAAACCATGTAGTGTAAGGATCTGCCTGATTGCATACACATTTAAACTCTTAAGGTTTGCCCTCATATTAAAGGGTCTGGGTCAATTTGAATCCAAAGATCTGTCGCAAATCTAATAGTGTTTATGGGGTCTTAGTCCATAGCCACGCTCAGCATACCAAGCAATATGCCTTTGTAAGGTCAGGGACTGATGTTGGATGAGAAGGCCGGGCTTGCAGTTTTCACTCTAATTGATCCCCAAGGTGTCCTATTGTATTGGAGTCAGGAGTCTAGGCCAGTTAAGTTCCACCACCCCAAACTCCTTCACCCATGTCTTTATGCACTGGTCCATATAAATTGGTAGAGGGGGTAATGATGTGATTTATGATTTCAGCAGTTGTTTTTGACCTCCTAGTTCCAGTGAAGGGAACTGATCAGCATACCAACACATTTGGACAATTTCCTGATCTGAAGTTTGTAGGACCAGTTTGGGGATGGCCTGTTCCTATTCCAACATGACTGCACATCAGTGCACAAAGCAAGAATCATAAACACAATAAAACACCATTTGCTGAATTAGAGCATAGACTGCAAGCTAGGCCTTCTCATCCTGCATCAGTTCCTGACCTCACAAATGCTCTTCTGGAAGAATGGTCAAACATTCCCATAGACACTCCTAAACCTTGTGGACAGCCTTCCCAGAAGAGTTGTGGCTGTTGTAGCTGCAAAGGGGGTGCCAAATCCTATTTTCACACAATGGACTAAGACTGGGCTGCCATTAATGTTCATGTGTGTGTAAAGGCAGCCGTCCCACTACTTTGGCCTAGATAGTGTATCTGGGAAGATTTGCAATGGTGGTGTAACCCTCCTACCCAAAAATACAATATTTTGACCGAAAGAGAAGTTAGGCCAGTATTCCCAAGTTATTTTTAACAACATAGGGAAATAAGAGTATTTCTCGACATTAAATAGCATGTTCACAATTGTAACCCAGAAACTCAGTGCTGCAAGGGTGAAAAACTTGGGTGAACAACATAGTGTGAGTGGGATTCAAACCCAAGAAACAAACCATGCTAAACAGCTGAGCTACCTTTGGAGCCACTGCAAAGCTGCACATCCTGCTTATCTACACAGATATCCTGCATTTCTGTGGACATATAGGTAATGGAATGATAGGTGTTAGGATTTCTGCTTTTGTTCTTCTATTAGAATTTGGCAAGAAAATTACACTGATTTGACATTTGCATAAGCAATGGTAATGTTTGTTGTGTAATGCTAATCAGCCAAGCTACCTTCGGAGCCACTGCAAAACTGCATAGGCTGCTTATCTACACACATCCTGCATTTCTGTGGACATATAGGTGATGGAATGACAGGAGTTAGGATTTCTACTTCAGGTTATCTATTTCATTTTTTCATCATTGAATTAAATTAATAAATTACACTAATTTTACATTTGCATAAGCAATGGTATTGTTTGTGTTTGAACAACATGACAGGTTTGGATGTATTCTTATGTATTTCTTCAGTGCTATTTGAAGTTTTTCTAAAAAAAAATTAAAAAAATTAAAAATTAGGATTTCCATAAGCAATGGTATTGTTTGTGGTTTGTAAAGACATCTGTGTGAGTTTAGGGAAATATTTTTGTGACATGGACAGCAGCAAAGTGAAATTGACCGAGAAAAAAAAATATATTTACAAAAATGAAGATATTTCACATTCTAGCATTACTAAAAACAAAATAGATTCTCAAATGTGCAACATTGTTGCCAGGAGAATTTCTTTGAGCGAAAGATACATTTATCTTCAACATGAAATGGATTTATTTGATAAAGTAACAATTGTACCATTAGAATGAATGGCAGAAACTTGCACTTGGCAAAATAACTCTCCCCTTCACTCCCAAAAAATGTGTGTAAAATAACTCACATTTTGGTATTTACTAACTACTCAAGGAATTACTCCATGAGAGTTATTTTGAGAGTTGTTTTGTGTCTGAGCATGCTCAGTTGTGCTCAGCTGTGCTCTCTGCCTAGGAGTAAAGAGACGGGGTATTTATCTCTTCTCAGACTTTTTAAGATATTTCAGTGTAGAAATCACTTTCACACAGTTTAAAAGCAGATTATCTTTAAACAATATACCGCATATTTTAGTACAAGGGATCAGATCATGCTCCAAACATTATTTCTATTTGCACTACTCCAGGTCTGGGCTGGAGTGAGGAGTTGGCCGTTTATCTGTGACCTGGGAGCTTTAGTGAATTCCATTTTGGCCGTTATTTACCATCAGCGCTATTGTGAATACCGTTTTAGCGCTATTTACTGCGATTCGCAGTAATTTTACTGCTATTTTGCGGCAGCGCTATAGTAAATGACCCCCATTCTGTCTGCAGCACAGGGAAGGAAGATTATCCGAGAGGAATACAGAAAGGGGAACACAGCTCAGGAAAGTGACCAGGGGATTAGAGGCTGATATCACCCAGTCCCCGCCCTACCCTGGACCAATCAGTGCCGCTTTTGCCGCTATTTTGCGGCAGCGCTATAGTAAATGACCCCCATACACTCTGGATGGAAGGACATTTGGATGGGGAGACTTGAGGGGTCCTCTATATGAGGCTCCCGTGCAAACCAAATCATTGTTCATGGGTGCGTCCTACCTCTCCTAAGCTGAAGAGGTATCTTTGACCTTTACCATACAGAAATCTGTAAGGAATGTGTGAAAGTAAGCTCTCATGTGATCAGGTGACGTGAGGAGGAACAGAATCAGGATAAAGGTCAGGACAAGCAACAGACGAGCGCATCCAAGAGATGAAGCCGGAGTCACTACACGGAAAATCAATCCAAGGAAACAACAGGCAGGATGAGGAATAGCAAGAAGGCGCTCAAAGATAAGTGAGAATATTACTCAGCCAATGGGAGATTATCTCAGCATGACTTACATAATGTAGGAGATGAGGGGGAGGGGAGGAAGTCACTTAAAGCAGGGCTTGATAAATTTTCTTTGAATCTAGGAGCCAACTAAAAAAGTTAGGAGACCATTTTTTTAGGGCAGTATGGGTTTTCAGTGCCTGGAGCAAGGCAAGTAATTTGTGAGGTACAGAATGCAGGACATGGGAAGAAGTGTGCAGGTCACTACAGGACATGGGATGCAGAACTCAGGACATGGGGTGCAGAGCATAGGACGTGGGGTGCAGAATGCAGGTAATGGGGTGTAGGGTGTAGAATGCAGGACATGGGGTGCAGCAGAAGGGTGCAGAATGCAGGACATGGGGTGCAGAATGCAGGCGAGTAATGCAATCCCCCCTCCCCCTGTGTCCTCCTGCATGTCCTGTACATCTCCCCCAGCAGTGTGTGAGAGCAGAGTGGATGCAGAGAACAGCCTGTGTACATAAAGCAGCATCTCCCTCCCTGGCTGGTTTCTTAGCTGGCTGCTTTGCAGGGTTCTCCTGGTTACTACTGTAAGGACCCTGTAGTCCTGTATCTCAGCACCTTGTGGGGATCTTTGTGGCAGTGCCGAGGCGGTACCATGTTGGAGATTCGGTCCCGCTCCTTCCTCTCTGATCTGCAGGAGAGCTCTGCAGGGACACAGGCAGCTGTGGGTGGAAGCTGGAGTTGATGGTGACAGTGATGCGGCTGCAGAAAGGAGAAAGATTGGCAGTGGGAGCTCAGTGAGATGAGTCCTCTCATGCCGCTGTCCTGCCCAGTCCACCCCCTGACTTCACAGGTCGGGTACCACCTCCGCTCCCCTCACCCTCCCGCCTGGCCCCGCTCCGAGCCACATTCCTGTCTAAATAATGTGTCCAGGTTTCAGGCAGAAACATTATTCAGACCACCAGTGAGAATGGGCTGACAAGAGCCGAGGTGCCAGGACGCCTTTTCTAGTCCCCATTGTGACCTGGGATTTGTTGAGCCCTGACTTAAAGCGGGGGTCTGCCCAGAATTAAAAAAATAGAAGTCAGCAGCTACAAATACTGGATAATAGATCACTTACCTGTCCCGGAGTCCAGCGATGTTGCCACCCGCCGCCGATCTTCGGATTGGGGGTCGGGTGCAGCCGCATCCAATTCAAGTAAGGGAACCCGGAGGTCTAGCATTACTGCTTCACACCAGGTGCCCTACTGCGCATGCGCGAGGCTCCGCTGCGCTTTACTATTGGCCAGGCGGCCAGTAGCAGAGGGAGGAGGGAGTGGGGCTGCTAACGTCCGCGGCTGCCGGCCCAAGCTCCCAGATGTGTGGAAAAGAACGCCCATCTAAAGACAGATGTCCTCTTCCCCCTCCTCCCAAAAGGTGCCAAATGTGACAACTGAGGGGGGAAGAATCT
This sequence comes from Glandirana rugosa, assembly GCA_018402905.1. Taxonomy (NCBI): domain Eukaryota; kingdom Metazoa; phylum Chordata; class Amphibia; order Anura; family Ranidae; genus Glandirana; species Glandirana rugosa. Next base: position 193,977 of record BLSH010130800.1, on the reverse strand, counting down.
GACAAGCGGAAGTTCCACTTTTGGGTGGAACTCTGCTTTATGGTGACCATAGATACATGGAAATTCAGCTGGTTCAGCAGGGATCAGTCACATTTCTATCCATGTGTGGTCACTGCCGGATAACAGTCACTCGATCAGCGGCTGCAGCCAATAGCTTTATCACTGATCTGTGTATTCTGAGAGCGGAGGAGCGCCCCCCATTGTCAGAATACAACAGTGCAGCGGGGAGGATTCCCCCATCCCCCTCCAATGTGTGGATGGGCTATCAGTTCAGTTTTTTCATTCAGCTGGCTGAACAATTATCCTGATATTGACTGGGCAGAGGGGACAGCACACTCATTAACCACTTCCTTACTGGGCACTTAAACCCCCCTCCTGCCCAGACCAATTTTCAGGTTTCAGCGCTGTCGCATTTTGAATGACAATTGCGCGGTCGTGCGGCGTTGTACCCAAATAAAATTGATGTCCTTTTTTCCCCACAAATAGAGCTTTCTTTTGGTGGTATTTGATCACCTCTGCGGTTTTTATTTTTTGCGTATAAACAAAACCAAGAGCGACAATTTTGAAAAAAGAACAATATTTTTAACTTTTTGCTCTAATAAATATCCAAAAATAAAAAATAAAAAAAAAATTATTCATTGGGTTTGGCCGATTTATATTCTTCTACATATTTTTGGTAAAAAAAATCGCAATCGGCGTTTATTGATTGGTTTGCGCAAAAGTTATCGCCTCTACAAACTATGGACATTGATTTATGGCGTTTTTATTATTATTTTTTTTTTTACTAGTAACTTTTTTGGGACCAATGACATTTATTCAGCGATCAGAAATTTAAATGTCCACTGATTACTGTATAAATGTCATTGGCAGTGAAGGGGTTAACCAGCAGGGGGCAGTGAAGGGGTTAACAATGTTCCCTGGGTGTGTTCTAACTGTGGGGGGGGCGGGGTTGGCCGGGACATAACAGATCTAACTGATCCCAGTGACAGGGATCAGTAGATCTGCTTGTCCCCCTGTCACAGAACAGGGAACCGCCGTGTTTACATCGGCGGTTCCCCGTTCTACAGCTCTGTAAGGCGATCGCGGGTCAGGAGCGGACATCGAGTCCGCCCGACCCGCGGGCACGCCCACGCACGCCGTCCAGTGCACGCAGGGTGCGTGTAAAGGGGCGGACGTCCATGGACGTCCACCCGGATTTTCAGATCCGCGCTGTAGACGTCTTTCGTCTATAGCACGGATCTCTACAGGTTAAAGGCCCATCATTTCATGAATGTCCTACAGGACAACTTCATGTCCCAATTGGTGGATTCCCCAACTAGAATGAAAGCCCTGTTAGATCTATTAATTACGAACAATCCAAATCAGGTCGCAGACGTGGCGATACGTGATAATTTGGGATCTAGTGACCACAAAATGATAGTATTTAGTGTAAATCAAAAGAAAAAGAGGCAGGAGGGCAGCATTAAAACACTAAACTTCAAACGGCCATATTTTTCAAGGTTGCGGTCACTACTGCAGGACATAAATTGGGACACAACCCTAGAAAGAATGAACACAGAAGAAAAATGGGAATACTTTAGGAGCTTATTAAATAAGGGTATCGCACAGTGCATTCCAGAGGGCAATAAATATAAAAGGGCAAAGGTCAATCCTGGGTGGTTAAACAGATATGAAAAGACTCATCAAAGAGAAAAACTTGGCCTTTAAAAAATATAAGGCGGATGGGTCACCTTCTAAATTCCAAAATTACAAGGAATGTAACAAGAAGTGTAAAAATGCAATCAGGGTGGCTAAAAAGGATTATGAGAAACACATAGTGGAGGAAAGTAAAAAAAACCCAAAGAAATTCTTTAGATATATTAATAATAAAAAGGCAACACAAGAGCACATTGCATACTTAAAAGATGACAATGGGAGGATGGCCACAGACGACACAAAAAAGGCAACTATACTAAATACCTTCTTCTCCTCAGTTTTTACGGAGGAAAAGGAGGGGTTTAACGACCACAACTATTATGTTAGTACCACATCACAGGACATACCCTCGTGGCTAATGGAGGTCGGAGTCAAAGAAAGATTAGAGAAACTTAATGCAAATAAATCACCAGGACCAGATGGCTTACACCCGAGAGTCCTCAGGGAACTGAGTCAGGTTATAGCCAAGCCCTTGTTCCTAATATTTGCAGATAGTATAAAGACGGGATTGGTACCAGCTCATTGGAGGAAAGCCAATGTTGTACCAATATTTAAGAAAGGGCAGAGACATATTCCTGGGAATTACAGGCCAGTCAGCCTAACATCAATAGTGGGTAAGTTATTGGAGGGGATAATTAGAGACTATATCCAAAAAGTAACAGAGGAAGGTAACATCATTAGCAGTAATCAACACGGGTTTATGAGGGGTCGTTCCTGCCAAACAAACCTGCTAACATTCTATGAGGAAGTGAGCGGCCATCTAGATAAGGGAAGGTCAGTGGATGTAGTGTACCTGGATTTTGCAAAAGCGTTTGACACCGTTCCCCACAAACGCTTGATTTACAAGCTAAGGTCTGCAGGCATAGACCAGAAGGTTTGTTCTTGGGTAGAGAACTGGCTGCAAGGGTGTGTCCAAAGGGTGGTAATTAATAAAGTGTACTCAGAATGGTCTGGAGTGACGAGTGGGGTACCCCAAGGATCTGTCTTGGGGCCAATTTTATTCATTAATGATCTCTGGGACGGGATTAATAGCTCAGTTTCGGTTTTTGCTGATGATACAAAGATAAGCAGGGCAATAACATCACAACAGGATTTACATATTACAAAATGACCTGAACAAACTAATGAAGTGGGCAGAAAAATGGCAAATGAGGTTTAATGTGGAGAAATGTAAGGTAATGCACTTGGGGGCAAAAAACATAAATGCAAAATACGCACTGGGGGTGAGCTTCTGGGGGAATCAAGAATGGAGAAGTATCTGGGGGTCTTAGTAGATGACAGACTGAGCAATAGCATGCAGTGTCAAGCTGCTGCAACCAGAGCAGGTAGAATATTAGCATGCATAAATAAGGGGATATGCTCCAGGGATAAAACTATAATCCTGCCACTTTATAATAGCCTGGTGAGGCCACATCTGGAGTATTCTGGTCAGTTTTGGGCACCGGTCCTAAGAAAGGATGTACTGGAGCTGGAGAGAGTCCAAAGGAGGGCAACCAAACTGATAAGGGGAATGGAAGACCTTACTTACGAGGAACGCTTGAAAGCCCTAAACGTATTCTCTCTGGAGAAGCGACGTTTGAGAGGGGACATGATTGCGATCTATAAATATCTTAATGGGGATCCGAGCATAAAGGATAAACTGTTCAGCCTCAGGGAATGTAAAAGGACAAGGGGACACACATTGAAACTAGAAGAAAGAAGGTTTAATCTTAGAACTCGTAAGGGGTTCTTCATTGTAAGGGCAATAAGGATGTGGAACTCTCTCCCACATCTAGTGGTGACTGCGGGGAGTATGGATATATTTAAAAAAAACTCTTGGATGTATATCTCAATAAGTACAACATACAGGGATATGGGTACTGACAAGAGTATACCTACACAGGTTGAACTGGATGGACTGTTGTCTTTTTTCAGCCTTAAATACTATGAAACTATGAAACAATAAAATGGAACCATGTATGGCCAGCTTTGGAAGTAAGATATATTAATTATCAACTGATCCCCTTGAAGGGGTTAATCTAGGTTTCCACACTATATATGTGAGTATCATCATCTGCTGGAGATAAAACACCTCACAGTGACTATGGAGGAAGAGGACGGACATGACGGAGGGTTACTGGGTGTAAATAGAAAATAAGATCTTATTACCTCTTCTGCTGCCACTTCCAGCAATGTCTCCTCTCCTCTTCCTATATGGACGTCCTGCGTGTACCTGACATCACTTCCTGTCTGTACATGACATCACTTCCTGTCTGTATTCCATAGAAACTTCCTGTCTGGGTAGAAGTGAGATCACCACCTTGTGGAGCTCAGAGGAACTGCAGCCCTGAGAAAGGTCTGGTAGTGTGAACACGGCCTTGTGTTGTGTGTGGATGTACTGTATATCCTTATAGATGGGGTCATCTCCACTCCCACCAAGGGGGATAGAAATATATTACTGCTCGGGGGGAGACATTTTGGCCCCTTTGATTTTGCAGTAAAATTGATTGCAGATTTAGTCATGTAGAACATCTGTTATATGGATACAAAGACCCCCAGCCGAGAGTAAAGGGTGGAAATTACTCCTGATCCCCAGATTTGGGCAATTATGTCACCAATATAAATTGAAAAAACCCGCCCTATGTGTAACAAATCAAATACCTACAAAATAACTTATACCGGACTGCTGCTGTAACAAAGGTAAGTATTCTCTTTATCAACTAGAAGAGCATTATGTGTCACAGCGCTGTCCTATTGTGTGTGCACATAAATGATCACAAATTATACTTACATAGGTGTATAAAATCACATAAACACTAGTAAATACACGTGTGTGTTATCCTGTCGCGACACTGTGTATTACGAGAAGATCAACTATTT
>BLSH010130800.1:166281-183270 GCA_018402905.1 Glandirana rugosa | reverse complement strand
TCGTCACGTAAAGAACTGGTTACCTGAGGAAGGTGTTTCCCTTGTGCGTGTAGCTGGCACACCTCGACCACATCCTCTCCTTCCAACAGGAGGTTCACCAACACCACCAACACCAGCAGCACCAGCATCACTAGCAGCACCAGCATCACCAGCATCACCAGCAGCACCATGACCACCTCCCTTATTTGCTCTTCTCATTGGGCCCGCAAATGTACTATGTAGCCCTATGTAAGTATTTATTAATACCAATTAATACCTTTTTTTTTGGAAAACACCAACGTAGCCGGACTTTTTATTTTGGTGCCAGAAATGCACTGCTCACACCAACAGCTGGAAGCTCTCCCTTTAGAACTAGGAGATGATTTGTGAACAATAAATAATCTGTCACTTACAGCAGCAGCTGGAACCTGGCCATATAGGAGTAGGCAATGGTTTTTGAACAATAATCTGTTCCTATAAGCAACAGCTGGAAACTCTCCCTGTAGAACTAGGAGATGATTTTTGAACAATAATGTGTCACTTACAGCAACAGCTGGCCCTATAGGAGTAGGCAATGGTTTTTGAACAATAATCTGTCCCTCTAAGCAACAGCTGGAAACTCTCCCTTTAGAACTAGGAGATGATTTTTGAACAATAATGTGTCACTTATAGCAACAGCTGGCCCTATAGGAGTAGGCAATGGTTTTTGAACAAGAATCTGTCACTTACAGCAACAGCTGGAACCTGGCCCTATAGGAGTAGGCAATGGTTTTTGAACAATAATCTGTATCTCTAAGCAACAGCTGGAAACTCTCCCTTTAGAACTAGGAGATGATTTTTGAACAATAATGTGTCACTTAACCACTTCAGCCCCGGAAGGATTTCACACTTTAGGACCGGAGCCCTTTTTGCGATTCGGCGCTGCGTTGCTTTAACTGACAATTGCGCGGTCGTGCGACGTTGTACCCAAACAAAATGTGCTTCCTTTTTTTCCCACAAATAGAGATTACTTTTGGTGGTATTTGATCACCGCTGCGTCATTTCTGATCGCCACTATAAACAAAAGAAGAGCGACAATTTTGCAAAAAATTCCAAATTTCTTACTTTTTGCTAAAATACAAATCCAAAAAAAAAATATAAAAAAACATTTTTTTTCATCGGTTTTGGCCGATTTATATTCTTCCTCATATTTGTGATAAAAAAAATTGCAATCAGCATTTATTGATTGGTTTGCGCAAAAGTGGTCGCATTTACGGATGATGAGAATTCATTTTTGGGGTTTTAATTTTTTTTTTATTTTTTACTAGTAATGGCGGCGATCTGCGATTTTTAGCGGTACTGCGATATTTCAGCGGACATGTCGGACCATTTTGACACTTTTTTGGGACCATTGGCATTTATACAGCGATCAGTGCTATAAAAATGCACTGATTACTGTGTAAATGCCATTGGCAGTGAAGGGGTTAACCGGCAGGGGGCGCTCTAAGGGTTAACAGTGTTCCTTGGGCGTGTTCTAACTGTGGGGGACTGCCCTAACAGGAGAAGGGAAGTGATCACACCTTCCGTGTAGAGGAAGGCTGTGATCACAGCCCTTCCCCTCTCACAGAACGGAGGTCTGTGTTTACTTACACGGACCTCCATTCTATCACTCCGGGGGGGCACCGCGGGTGGCCGGCAGAGATCGACTCCACCGCACCCGCTCCCTGGCCCTCCCCGGACACAGTGAGCGCGCGGGCGCGCCTCCGGTGGCGCGCGCGCTCACTGGGCTCGATCTCGCGGCCGCCGTCGTATGACTGCGTTTTGCGTTATCGAGCCACACTGTCGCCGTCAATTGCCGACCAGCGGTCGGCAAGTGGTTAAAGCAACAGCTGACCCTATAGGAGTAGGCAATGATCTTTGAACAATAATCTGTCCCTCTAAGCAGAAGCCTCTACCTAGTGCAGTCAGATCGCTCAAAGCAGCAGTATGTGAAATCTCAAATTACTCCCACAATCTGATCGTTGAGTACGATCACACAACCTGATCGTTGTGTAGGATCGTAATGATCGTTGTGTTAGGCAGGGTTTGATCTGCAATGTGTCACTCAAAGCAGCAGTATGTGAAATCTCAAATTACTCCAACAATCTTATCATTGTGTACGATCGTAACGATCGTTGTTTTTGCAGAGTTTGATCTGCAACTCAAAGCAGCAGTATGTGCAATCTCAAATTTCTGCTATCTGTCCCTCAGAGCAACAGCAGTAGTAATCTCAGGATGCAGGATCAGATGTTAAAATGTCTGTAATCTCTCCCTCACGCCGGCAGCTTCCTCCCCATACACTAACCCAAGATCATGTGACATGCAGCACTGTGACTCCAGCTTATAAAGAGGCTGGGTCACATGATGCACTGGCCAATCACAGCCATGCCATTAGTAGGCATGGCTGTGATGGCTTCTAAGGGCAAACCAGTGAAACGTTTGTTGATTGGCTGCCCTGCAGCTATTCAACATGCGTGATCAACTACCAGAACCCGAACCGGAACGTTTTTTGAAATGTTCGGGTCTGGGTCCCGGACACCCTAAAGTTCGGTACGGACCCAAACGTTACAGTCCGGGTTCGCTCAACACTACTCCTGACCCCTGTACTATATACTCTATGTTGTACATTACATCTTTCTGTTAATATAGAATCCTAACTGTTGTATCCTATATAAGTTGTACATTACATAGGCCTTACTTCTTTTGCACCCATTCTCTACCAGCTGGACATTTTATATCTGATCATTTTATTTGAGCACAGACTTTAACATGTTGATAATAATGTGATAACATCTTCCAACTTTGGAACCTTAAACAGAAAGTGATAATGAGGGAGGAGTCAATAACCCAATGATGGTGGTCTTCAGGATCAGCCCTGTCTTCATATTGGTTGTTCTCCCCCCATCCTCACTCTCTGACCTCTGGTGGGGCTCAGCCCCGCTTTTATTCATGACTAAATCATGGAATAAATAAGGAAGTGCAGTGCTTCTTGTGTTGGGAATATGGCAATGAGTGATAGAGGGGGTGGGGAAAATCGTCCTATAATCCCCTCATCACTGTCACTCCTATAAAAGACAGTATTCATTGTTTCCTTACTCTCTGACTAAGGCCCATGAATAAAGACATGATCTGGTAGGAGATTCAGAGATGTAGGGATGACAAATAATTGTTATAATTTATTATAATCGATTATGAATTACAATTAGTTGTCAACTATTTTCATAATTGATTAGTTGGTCAGTTGATTAATTGTCCTCCATACAGGATGCATTATTTCTTTACATATCAGAAAATACAGCTCAGTACACGGTCCATACATGTCAGTAAATGCCTGAGAACTTGAATGCGTGAGAAGCAATGCCTCATGGGACATATAGTCCTAGGCAAGAGAAGGAAGAAAGTGATTCTAAAGGCAGAAGTTTTTTTACCTTGCTATAGAGGAACTCTATACTATACTTTTGACTTCCTTTAGGGGAACTCTATACTATACTTTGCGGGTTCCTATAGGGGAATTCTATACTATACTTTGCGGCTTCCTATAGGGGAACTCTGTACTGTACTTTGCGGCTTCCTATAGGGGAATTCTATACTATATTTTGCGGCTTCCTATAGGGGAACTCTATACTATACTTTGCGGCTTCCTATAGGGGAAACTCTGTACTGTACTTTGTGGCTTCCTATAGGGGAATTCTATACTATATTTTGGGTCTTCCTATAGGGAAACTCTATACTATACTTTGCTGCTTCCTATAGGGGAACTATATATTATGCTTTGTGGCTTCCTATAGGGGAACTCTATACTATACTTTGTGGCTTCCTATAAGGAAACTCTATACTATACTTTACGGCTTCCTATAGGGGAACCCTATACTATACTTTGCTGCTTCCTATAGGGGAACTCTGTATTATACTTTGTGGCTTCCTATAGGGGAAATCTATATTATACTTTGCGGCTTCCTATATGGGAACTCTATACTATACTTTGCGGCTTCCTATAGTGGAACTCTATACTATGCGGATTCCTATAGTGGAACTCTATACTATACTTTGTGGCTTCCTATAGGGGAACTCTATACTATACTTTGCGGCTTCTTATAGGGAACTCTATACTTTGCTGCTTCCTATAGGGGAACTCTATACTATAGTTTGTGGCTTCCTATAGGGGAACTCTATACTATACTTTGCTGCTTCCTATAGGGGAACTCTATACTATACTTTGCTGCTTCCTATAGGGGAACTCTATACTATACTTTGCTGCTTCCTATAGGGGAACTATATACTATACTTTGCTGCTTCCTATAGGGGAACTATATACTATACTTTGTGGCTTCCTATAGGGGAACTCTATACTATACTTTGTGGCTTCCCATGGGGGAACTCTATACTAAATTATGTATACTACATTTAAAGTAAACGTTTACCAGTATTGTGCATTATATATAAAATGATTATATCTGTGAAAAAAGTCAGCTTTCAGTACTACTTTAATATAAATTCATTTTCCAGGATGGTTATGATAGAGAGGCTCCTCCCACCTAGCACAGGAAACACATGATCCACATTATTTAAGGCATGCACCACAAATCACCCTCAGTTCTTGTGTTTCCTCTGGCCAGGCAGGAGCATGCATCATTCTGTGATTTATTTTATCCTGCAGGCCTTTGTGCTAGGTGGCAGGGGCCTCCCGGCTGTGGCATCCTTTGAACAGGGGCAGTGAACCTAGGGATGTTACCAGTGCAGAGTTCTCTTTCTTTTTGCTGCATAGAAATGTTTTTGCTCTGGGGAATTCCCTTCCCTAATTTTTCTTTTGGAGCTGGCCCCAGTATTATATCCAAGTGTGGGGGGTGTGTGCAGGCAGAGGAGGATTTGTACTCACTGGAGTGCTCCTGGGGGTTGATGTAAGACTGCCTGTCCCGCAACATGTTGGAAGCTTGCCGATGGGGATGCCACTCTCCATGCGGTCCTTCTCCCTGCTGTTGGCTGCTGTTTCTCAACGGTGTGTCGCGTATGAATGACGTCATGGCTGGCGCACCGGAAATTATGTCTGGGCATGGAGGAGGCAGCAACAAGCGCCATCTTTTTTACCTTGCTGTGCACCACAGAGGGGGCTGCTGGTGGTGATGCAGGTCTGCAAATGCCGGGGGACTCCTGCCCTAAGGTAGGGAAAAAGGGGGCTGTGGCACCCACTTCTTTCCTTCAATTCCTGGTGGAGGGGGCACTGGATGTAGCCATGGGGGTGGGGTCAGGTGGCCCTGACATGTGGCTATGCATGTTATTGTGAGTTTTTTTGAAAATACTTTTGTTTGATGTGGCATTCGCCTGGTAGCAATCTTTCACTCAAATATGATTGTTGTTGTTTTTTTCTGTTCACATTTTGTCTCTCTACTTTCTGTTGGTGGTGTTAAACTTGCTTGCTGGTGTGTGGGCTATATCTTAGGCCCCCCTTCAGAAAGTTTTTGGCTAAATAAAGCCTTTTTTGTCCTGGTGTCCTTTCTTGTGCAGGATAAGGACAAGGGCAAAGAGACAAAAGGGAGGTACCTAAAGAGATGTTTATCCTGTAAGAAAAGTGTCTTCCAGCTGGAAGAAAAGTCTCTGTCAGGAATGCTTGGATGATATCTTTAAAAATGAAGCTGGTTCACCCTGCAAGAGATTATTGAAAACGTTGAAGAAAGAAATGGCTGTAACTATGCAATCTTTCCAAACTAACAAAGCGGGGGGCTTCTACCCAGTACTTCCAGTGCTACTCCGCCTGCACTTTCACAGGTCACAGAGTTCTACCCTCAGGAGCAGGGAATGTTGGAAGAACTGGGAGAGGATTCTGACTCAGAATCAAAGGAAGGAAAACTAAAAGTGGAAAATGTTCGCTAAATTTCAGCGATTCCCGTTTCTCTTGGAAGACACAGAGGGATTACTGGAGGCCATTTATGATACGTTGGGCTTAGAAGAGTAAGTGAATAAGGAAATCTCAGTCCACTATCAATTATACACAGGTCTACAAACAAAACAAGCTAAGACCTTTCCTATCCATGAGACCGTAAAGGACATGATACTCAGAGAATTGAAAGAACCAAAAAGGAAGATTTTTTTTTTTTCCCAAAAAATTTAAAGAGATGATTTGCTTTTAAAAAGGACACTGGTCTATGGGACAAATGCCCCAAGTTAGACGCATCCTAAGCTAAAGTGTCCAAAAACTTGGAATTATCCTTCGAAGATTCGGGGGTTCTGAAGGACTCAATGAATACGAAAGCAGAGGGCTACCTTAAACGGGCATGGGAGGCTTGCTCCGTAAACTTCAAACCAGCATTGGCCACTACATGTGTGGCCAAGACCTTAGACCTCTGGTTAAAACAGTTGTGCCTACTACAGGCAGTCCCCTAGTTACAAACATCCGACTTACAAATGACTCCTACTTACAAACGGAGGGAGACAACAGGAAGTGAGAGGAAATCTTCCCCTAGGGAGGGAAATTCATTCCAGTAAGAGTTATGGGAAAAAGGTGTCTCCACTTTATCTCCAACTCCAATTATCATTAGGACAGGAGGTGAGGTGAAATCTTATGAACAGGGGCTCAGACGGCAAAATAAATATTACAGGGGTATTAACCCTTGCCTATGTTATCCAAAAAGCTTAGAAATAATTATTTTGGCTGGAGCTACACTTAAAAAATGTTACTGTTTCGACTTACAAACAAATTTGACTAAAGAACAAACCTAAAGACCCTATCTTGTTTGTAACTTGTGGACCGCCTGTACTGGAAAGTGACACACCTAGTCTTAACAAAGCGGTAGCTTACATCGTGGATGCATCAACGAAATCAGCTAAATTTAGGTAAATTTACGGCTAGATCAACGGCGCTTATAAATGAAGCAAGGAGAGCAATTTGGCTGAAATCATGGAGACGTCGCCTCGAAGTCCAAGTTGTGCATGCTTCCTTTTGCAGGGGAACTCCTAGAGAGGACAGCAGACAGGAAAAAAGGTTTCACCAGTCCAAGAAAACAAACGACAAAAAAGAATTTTCATCCCTCCAAGCAGTCACAAGTTAAAGATCCCAGTAAGCAGGATCAAAACAACCGTGGGACTGGGAGAAAAGGGTTTCTTTTCAACCCAGCCCAGGCTAAGGATAAACCCCAATGACTCTCCTTGCCTGGTGGGCAACAAATTCATCCTAGACCTCATAGAATTTGGATACAGGATAGAATTCAGCAAAAGACCCCAAACAGATTTTAACTGACAACTCTTTCAAGAAACGGAACAAAGTCCTCAACCATGACATTCCTATTACAGGATATGCTGCTCCAAAAGGCGATAAGCTTGATTCCACATATTTTTGAGGAAAAAACCCTGAGGAACATTCAGATTAATTCTGAACTTGAAAAAAGTTAATGCATGTGTGAGGTACAAGAAGTTCAAGATGGAATCTATCTACACAGTAAGGGAACTTCTGTCTCCCAAGGCGTTCATGGTCTCCCTTGACTTGGATGTTTACCTACATATCCATAGAAAATCCTAACTCTAAAATCAGCAATATCAGCTCTGTACCAGAATCCTCAATAAAATTTCTGATGAGAGTTTTAGGCCTAATGACGGCTGCTATTCCTGGAGTCCTGTGGGCTCAGTTTCACATGCGTCAACTTCATGCTCTCAGTTTGGAGTGTGCAGGTGGAAGCCCTACCAACTCTGGTATAAGTCCCTCAAGCAGTGAAAAAATCGTTAACATGGTGGCTAAATGCAGGAAACTTGTCAATTGGTCAGCAATGGTCTCAGCCAAAACCAGTTGTAGTCACTACAGACACACGTGCATGGGGTTGGGGGGCTCATTTTTAAGGGCATTGGGCCCAAGGAACATGGCCACCACAGATGGACAATGCCTCATCCAATGCCAAAGAGTTGAGAGCAGCCCTGGAAGCTCTAATTGCAATTGAGGTCCCTTTAAGAGGCAAACATATTCTAGCCTGGGCAGAAAGGAACTTGGCATATCTTTTGGCTGTGCATTTAAAAGGAGAAATGAACCATCTGTCGGATTGGCTGAGCTGGAGTAAAATAGCACAGACAGAATGGTCCCTGAGCAATCTTTGATCAAATCTGTCTGAAATGGGGAACACCAGAAATCTACCTGTTTGCCACTCAGGAAAACAGGAAAGTGGACAAGTTGTATTCCTTTCAAAGGGATCTCCTCAGCCTGGGGTGGATTTCCTTTCCTAATCCTGGAGGAAATCCCTGGTCTTTGCCTTTCCTTCGTTTTTCATTAATACCAAAAGTAATTCGGAAGATAAAATTTTCAGCAGCAAAGGTGATACTTATTGCCCCCTACTGGCCCAGGAGGGCATGGTTCACTACTCCACAGACCTCATCCGTTAAGGAGTATTAACGCCTCCAGCTGTGGACCAGTTTTCACTGACGGCATGGCTTCTGAGAGGGAATTACTCAAAAGTAAAGGATTATCTCAAAAAGTAATTGAATCAATTCTCAGAAGTAGGAAAGAGACCACTAACGTTATCTACAACAAAGTGGGGAAAAGATTATGCAGTTGGCGAACAGATAATGATAGAATATCCGGTCCCATTATTCCGTCTGTTCTGGACTTTCTACAAGCGTGGCCAGACTTCAATCTGGCCCCCAGCACTTTCAAAATGCATGTATCTTTCTAATTTTTTGGATATGTGTCTGGCAGAACACTCCCTAATTAAAAGATTTTTTATTGCTATAGGTCACAAAGCTAAGCCTATTGTGCTAAAAAAAACTTCTGTAAGGAACCTTTTGAACCTAGAATATTCTACCAAGATGCTGACCCTGAAAACAGTGCTCCTAGTAGATCTAGTTTTAGCTAGAAGAATAAGTGAGCTCCAGGTGCTATCAATAGTGGAGACTTATTGTATCATCCTGCCTGACAAAATAGTCCTAACCTTGGATCCCGCTTTTCCACCTAAAGAGGCCTCGGACTTCCACCTCAGAAGAAGAAATTATTCTTCCGTCTTTTTGTAATGAGCCCAGATATGACAAATAAGTGTAGAATTCAACAAAGTTGATGTCAGAAAGTGCCTAATTGCCTACATAGAACGTACTAAAGATTGGTGAACTTCCTCTAGTCTCGTGCAGTTTTTTGGGCCTAAAAAAGAAAAGAGTGCTTCAAAAAACACAATTGCTTGGTGGATGAAGCTGGCGATCTCTGAAGCCTGTCTTGCATCGGCTTTATCACCTCCTTCTAATTTAAAAGCTCACCTTACAATGGCGATGGCGACCTCGTGGGCAGAACAGGCAGGAGTTTCCCCTATTCAGATCTGTAAGGCAGCCACCTGGTCCAGCTACCAATCCTTCAGTAGGCATCTGCTATCTAGCATGGATCAGTCCTTCGGGAGAAAGGTGCTGCAGGATGTAGCCTCCCCCTAAGCAGGTAGTTCCTTTTTGGTCCTCTCTCGTAGCCATCCTGGAAGATGACTTGGGAAAACAGAGTTATTACCTGTTAACTGACTTAACAGGAATCTTCCAGGACGGCGCCAATTCCCCCCTAAAATGTATGTATTAATGGTTCATGGGTATTACTATTACATTTATGTGTGTGTGTGTGTGTGTGTGTGTGTATATATGTGTATATATATATATATATATATATATATATATATATATATATATATATACTGTATATATATATACACTGTAATGTCACCTTGCCTATGGTCATTTGTTATAACTGAGGGTAATCTGTTGTGCATGCCTTAAATCAGTGTTTCTCAACTCCAGTCCTCAAGGCGCACCAACAGGTCATATTTTTAGGATTTCCATTATTTTGCACAGGTGATTTGATCAGTTTCACTGCCTTAGTAATTACAACAGCTGTTTCATCTGAGGGAAATTCTGAAAACCTGACCTGTTGGTGCGCCTTGAGGACTGGAATTGAGAAACACTGCCTTAAATAATGTGGGTCATGTGTTTCATGTGCTAGGTGGGAGGAGCCTCTCTCTTGTAGCCATCCTGGAAGATTCCTGGAAAGTAAGTTAACCGATAATAACTCTGTTTTCCCCCTATAACCTCCATATAACTTCATGTCTGACTCCCAGGTAAAATCCCTGTATATCCTACATTTGGGTATCTTTATTATTATATATATGATATAAAATATATTACTTTCACCATCTCACAGTATAAATGAATCCCTTATATTAGTGATTATCTTCTGTTTTTGTACTATAAAGGAATATTTTATTTAACCCCATCATTACAGATGATTAAAAAAAATCATGTTGCTGCTACTAAATGTCCTATGCTGGCCATACACGGATCGATTTCTGGATGAGAATATTCACACAAATATTTGTATGAAAATGATTTGTACGTTCAATGAATGGACGAGTGTAGCTCAAAAATTCTGCTTGCTTTTAACGTTCAATTATAAAACGAATGTAACTTCTGAGCAAAAATCACATACACTGTTTGAAAATGTGTTCCATAGAGAAAAGTTTTCTGTTCTGCTCCTTCGAATTTTCCCGTCACTGTGGTGGAAAATGAATGCCGATTTGACCCCACTAATGGTTAGAAAATTGGATGAATGTTTTTTTTTAAAGTAAAATGAATTTGTGTACGGCCAGCATAAGTGAGAGCGGGGGCAGGGAGCTTGTACCCACCTACCTGCATATGACAAGGGAGTCTGTCACCCATTATATTATACACCCATATTATATTACACTCCTGTCTGAGAATCTGCAAAACTGCGTTTTAGGTCTTTTTTACATTTTAATAATGTTGATGTGTGATTGTGATATGTAGCAGATTCACCCTCTAATAATCCATCTATCTGTCTGTTATTCTCAGAGTGGATGAAATATCCAACTATATAGCTGGATATTTATATTTACCACTGCATATAGAGATTCAAGAATATTAACTCCATTATACACCAAACTTTTATGAGGTTTTTATCCAATTAGTCGATTAACAATAATCGGCCAACTAATCAATGAGGAAAATAATCATTAGTTGCAGCCCTACAGAGGAGCCATTTACTCGTTACCTTGAGGGGAGAATTGTAAGATTCTCAGAGACAAAGCTGCCTGATGTGGGTGGAGTCCAGGTTTAGGGGAACCAATCAGCTCATGTCTAGTAATAATCTTTTTATTTCTATTTTAGTAGATGGACGGGAGATGAGGAAAACCTCAGAGGATTGTCTCACTTTGTCTCCAGACTGTAAAGTAGAAGATGACATCACACAGTATAGTCCAGGAGAAAACCCGACTACCTCAAATGTCCATCCGGCACCACACAGTGTAGATGGACCATCATATTCCTCTTATCCTGAGGAACCTCGGACTGTGAGGGACGGTGCCGTCCTTCCAACAGATAAGAGGTTTTCCTGTACTGAGTGCGGGAAAAGTTTCCATTCTAAATACCATCTTGATGTGCATAAAAGATCTCACACAGGAGAGAAACCGTATTCCTGTCCTGAGTGTGGGAAATGTTTTTCAGTAAAGTCCAGTCTTTTCACACATCAGAGATCTCACACTGGGCAGAAGCCATATTCCTGTCCTGAGTGTGAGAAATGTTTTTCACTGAAGTCCTATCTTTACACACATCAGAGATCTCACACGGGGGAGAAGCCATATTCCTGTCCTCAGTGTGGGAAATGTTTTTCAGTGAAGTCTCATCTTTACACACATCAGAGATCTCACACAGGGGAAAAGCCATATTCCTGTCCTGAGTGTGGGAAATGTTTTATACAAAAGTCAGACCTTGTCAGACATCAGAGATCTCACACGGGGGAAAAGCCGTATTCCTGTCCTGAGTGTGGGAAATGTTTTTCAGTAAAGTCCAGTCTTTTCACACATCAGATATCTCACACTGGGCAGAAGCCGTATTCCTGTCCTGAGTGTGGGAAATGTTTTTCAGTGAAGTCCTATCTTTACACACATCAGAGATCTCACACGGGGCAGAAGCCGTATTCCTGTCCTGAATGTGGAAAATGTTTTTCACAAAAGTCCAATCTTTACAGACATCAGACATCTCACACGGGGCAGAAGCCATATTCCTGTCCTAAGTGTGGGAAATGTTTTACACAGAAATCCGATCTTTCCAGACATCAGAGATCTCACACGGAGAAGAAGCCACTTTCCTGTCCTGAGTGAGGGAATTGTTCCTCACTGAAGTCCTGTCTTCCTGTACATCAGGGATCCCACACAACCCTTGAGATGTATTAGTGCCTTGAGTGTGGGAAATGTCTTCTATATGAATGTTGCTGGACATCAAGGTCTCCTGTGGGGAAGAAGCACACCCTGATATACACCTCAGATATACTCCATGGCTGATCTTCATCATGTAAGAGTTCCAGGGTGTGGACATTTTGTGAAAAAATGACTTGGCCGAGGAACTAAATCGGGGTCCCAATCTCCTTGTTCCTCATCTACCAGAGAGCTCAACAGCGGTGTGGGAGTTCGTTGAAAACTACAAGCCGACATTGGCAAAGGACAGAACTCTGTGAATGAATGGCACGGCTGTGCTCTTTTCATAAAGTGACAGCCGGTACGGGGAACTTCTCCCGCACTGCTGTCACACAGAGGGATCGGATCGCTGAGCCGCTGCAGGAACAGGAACATGTAATATCTTCCTTTAACCCTTTCACTGCCAGAGATGGGTTTATGGAGGGTTTTTGTTGGGCCCACATGTTTAACCCCTTCAATAACGGACACTTTCACCCCCTCCTGCCCAAGCCAATTTCAGCTGTCAGCGCTCTCACACTTTGAATGACAATTGTACGGTCTTGTAACACTGTAACCATATGACAGTTTTATCTTTATTCCCACAAATAGAGATTTCTTTTGGTGGGATTTGATCACCGCTGGGGGGTTTTATTTTTTTTGTTCCACAAATAAAAAAAGACATAAAATTTTGAAAAAAAAAGTTTTTTTTTTTTCTGTTAAAAAATTTGTAAATAAGTAAGTTTTCTCCTTCACTGATGAGGAGGCACTGATATGCAGCACTGATGAGGTACTGACAAGCATCCTTTATGGGCACTGATTGGCATCACAGACAGGCACTGATTGGTATTCCCTGATGGGCATTGATTGGCAAACCTGGTGGGCACTGATTGGCATCCCTGGTGGGCATTGATTGGCATCACAGATGGGCACTGCAAGGCATCACTGGCGGGGCACTGGTGGTCATCACTGGTGATCATTGCCGCTGATGGGCCTGTGTTGATAATCAATGCACTGAATATCCATGCAGAACCCCCCTGTCAGGAGAGTCGCTGATCAGCTCTCCTCTCCTCGCGCCTTGTCAGCATGAATAAAGGAAAGCCGATAACTGGCACTTCCTGGTTACGATGGTATTAGCTTTGTTTGGACACAGCTGATCACGTGGTAAAGATCCTATGTCATAGGCTCTTTACCGAGATTGGAGATGCGGTGTCAGAGCGACACACCGCACCACCGATCGCCACGCGCCTGAGCGGCTTATCCTTCTGGAATGTCATATGACATCCAGTCAGGATAATGGAACCCCCGCCTGACTGTCATTCTGCTATAGGCCGTGCAAGAAGGAGATAAAAAATCATTTTAGACCTGGAAATTATATAAGACCCCCAAAACATGATATATTTTCTGAAAGCAGACACCCTAGAGAATAAAATAGTGGTAGTTCCAATTTTTTATGTCACGCAATATTATCGCAAAAGTCTAGTATACGCAAAACTTCAAAAAAAAAACACTAAAGTTAATTTATGGGGCTCAAAAATGCAATAAATTACCCGATTTATTTTGGTAAAATATAAAAGCTGCGATTGCACCGAGTAAATAGATACCCAACATGTCACACCCTAAATTTGTCTGCGCCTGTGAAATGGTGACAAAATTCAGTACCCTATATTTTCTATAGGTGACACTTTAAGAGCCTCCTATAGGTCATCAGTTTAGTGTTACGGAGGAGGTCTGGTAATAGAATTATTGCTCTCATTCTGGCCTGTGCGGTGATATGTAACATGTGTATCGCAATCAATGTTTTCAGGTGTAGGCACCCCAATGTGAGAGTTTATGTTTGTACATGCCTATATGTGGGGGCAGGGGGGCAATGTGCCTGAGTTTACATCTAATTTTGTACAATTAAGAAAAAAAATGTCATCACATAGAGCAGCCTTTTTCAACCTGGGTGCCTTGAGGTTTCTTTAGGGACGCCTTGGCAAAATGCCCAACAATTGCCTCAAAATTGTATACCAGCCGGAGGGTGGATGAAGCCTTTTAGTTACACAAAGCCTCAGGTTTTCATTGTACACCATTACAACCTTCTAGCTGCCAACCTCCTAACGGCCAATGACATCATGAGCTGATAAGGAGGATGCCAGTTGCCTGAATATCATCCTTGTGTGACCCTCCCCCGCCCCTCTCCATCAGCTTTGGGGTCTCATTAGTTGAGTGATGGAGAAAAACTGAGGGAGAAGAGAAACATTGGAATACTAGTCAGTACCAGTGTGCAAAAGTCTATTTGCTTTGGAAGAATAAATCACTTATAACGTTGGGTATCCTACGTGTGTGGATGTTGTGGCATTATGTAGAACTATTAGAATAGTTTTTACATTTTAGATTGGGGCACCCCGAGACTGTCCATAATTTTATAGGGTGCCTTGAGACTCTCCATTATTTTGGAGGGTGTCTTGACTGAAAAAGGTTGGGAAACAGTGACGTAGAGGACAAAAAGTCCCCTATGTGATGATTTTTTGGTGACAGGTTCTCTTTAATGAGACATCCAGGGTCTAAAAGACCCCCAATGTCTCCCCTCTGCTCCACTGAATGTAATGTAATACAGATCACACTGCATTATATTCTTTCCTGGCCTTGATAGCAGGGAAACTGTCACCGGGGACCCGGAAATTATGTCATACATGTCACTTCCGGGTCAGGAACAAGAAGGGGAGGAGAGTGGATTTGTGTCCTCCCTCCCCTCTACCCATCATCACCCACTATGCTGGTCCCGGGTCCACAGATGGGCAGAGGAGCCCGGGATACATAGCGGGTGTGTGTTGGGGGAGGGGCACTTTACCGGGGGGTGTGGAAACATTCGCTCAGCCACCTGAATGCTTCCATCTGACAATTAAACCTGCTCCTTGCTTGCCCACAGAAAGGCTAAATGTTAAAAAAAACCTTCCTGTCCGGCCCTCAGAACTGCATGTCCTGGGTGTCAGGAGATAGGAATTGTTCATCCCTGAATTCATAAGGAGATCAGAGATCACCAAAAACATGGAGGAAGTGTTGTACCGTGTTGGCCATTGATAGCAGGAGAAAAATAGAAATGGAGTTATTACCTTTCATTGGCTGAGTACATTTTGTGGTGTAACCTTTCACAAACACTTAGAGGTCTGTTTAAAAAAATAACTTATTGAATGAATGTGAGCGGCATTCACCCAGCTGTGATGAATATTGGATGTTTTTTATTTCATACACTGATTTCCTTGGCTCCATCTAGTGGCCATAATGCGGTATTGTGATATTTTTACTAATGGAGGCATGTCAGGAAAAATACCCCATTATGGTCACTAGATGGCGCTGGCTATCATAGGAAATCACTGTGTTACATTATGGCCAGAATATGTATATTTCATCCCATGAATTTTCTATAAGGAGACCCCTTAGTTTCCTTCATCAGACATGGCTTCATACTAATACCTGAGATCACTCATACACTTATAATTGGCAATACAGCACACAGACCCCCCCCCCCCCCCACGTTCTTCTATGTATTTGGGGGCCCTTTGGAGGGTCTGTGTGCTGTAGTAAGAAAAAGAAGCCGGCAATGAAATGTCATTTTCTGGCAATTTAAACTGATTCATTTTTTCGTTGTAAATGTCACTTTTTCTATAGCCCATCCTACAGCAAGAATGAAACAATGTACAGAATCCCCCCAAATACATACCAGACCCTCTGAGTCTAAGATGGATAATAAGGGGGGCCTCACATAAAAAAAAGGGTGTGCCCCCCAGAAAATCAATGCCAGACCCTTCATCCAAGCATGCAGTCTGGGTGACCAGGAAAGGGGAGGGGCAAGTGTGAAGCTCCCCTCCTCTCCTGAACCATCTAGGCCATGTGCCCTCAACATAGGGGTGCCTTGCTAGGAAATCCTTCATTATAAAGCACCTTGTCCCCACGCTGATAAGGGCAAGGGCCTTATCTCCACAACCCTGGCCTGGTGGTTGTAGGGGGCTTACCAGAATCTGGAAGTGCCCAGATACCGTCCTCCCCCCACATGAATGAGTTTGGGGTACATAGAACATAGCACCTCTATTCACTCACCATAAAAAGAGATATATCAATAAAGACCCTCAATGTCCCCAAAAAAGTCTCTCATTATATAGCAATACCCCCACAGGAGCCGCTTAAGAATGTTCCACCTGTTACTTTGCCTCTCAACCCCATTAACAGCCTCAATCCCCTCTGCCACACCTGGATTCACTCTTTGGGTTAGTTCCCCTTTAACCTCCCTGGCGGTATGATTATGTCAGGAATTTTGTTCCAAAAGCGGTACCATTTTTTTGCATGGAAATTTGGTGTTATGTATTGTAGGCCTGCAATTCTTAGGAATAACTCACTTAAATCTGTCCAAACAACAGTCTAGTAGATATCCCGGGTATGAAAAAGTTTGAAAAATGAAATCATAAATTATAATATAATAAATAACTAAAAATAATTATCAAAAATAATAATATAATAGTAATAAAATTTATTCAATAATGTAATCAAACCAAAAACGCAGAAATTTGCTCAGTTGCAGAATTGTCGCTGTCGTCACTTTCAGTTTCTGATGATAAATTTCCTCAAAAATCAGTATCACTCAATTCTGCAAATGATTCTTATTTACTATCGCTGTTTTCTAGCTGGTCAAAAACCACTTTTGACGTAAAGGGACGCTTTTTGGTTGCTATGGACATTGTCATGTTTCCAGGCAGAAAGAATGACATTTATTATATAAAAGTGCATGCAGGGCTCTGGGCAAACCACTAGGGACAAAGGGGATGTAGAC
>BLSH010130800.1:57457-69667 GCA_018402905.1 Glandirana rugosa | reverse complement strand
ATTCGGAACCAACCAACCCAGAGGAAGCCAGAGATACCAGGAGAGGACGCAGAGCCACCTGAAAGGGACGACCAGGCTGTGTGACGCGACCCAGGGAAGAGATCCACTTTTCCTATCGACGCCACGGGCCGGAGGGTCCTTATAGATCTCAAAGGCGCTTTTCCATCTGATTTCTGGTAAGCCTCCATACTGACCAAAGTTGGAGCCCTTCTTATCACATTCAATAACCATCACAAAGAGTCACCGATTTCACCTCAAGATTTTTGGATATAGCACATTGGATCCCTGTTACACTTTATGGACACTTTGTCACTTTAATACTTTATTATTGTTTTTATTGATAACCTCACTTTTATGTGTGTAAGCATATTATTTTATTATCTTATGCCTATTTATTTTATCTATACAAATTGTTTTCACTTGAATGATCACTATTTATTGCATCATATGTCTGGTTTAATATCACTACTTGCCATCATATGATATCTTTCATCTATTTGGGGGAGAGGAACCAAGAAGTCCATTCAAGCCCTGCAGACTGGTAGACCAATAGAAGACGATCTGTACACCTGTATGAGTATGATGAGCGACTTGTGCCGAGCATGAGAATGCAAGGCAACACCCTTCGGTGAGTGCAATTGCATAAGAGTGGTGGGATCCTCCAAATTTTGGATTAACGGTGGAGCCATTTATCTGGATCAATTGTGGATTTCAAACTGACAGCTGATATATATGATATGGATATTATATGGACGTTATGAAGTGAACTTTTATTTTAAGGGGCACAGATGTGGTAGATATACTTACGCCCTGTGCACATTTGGAGCGCTGCTATAGATTGGAATCTTTGGATTTTCAACTGGAATATTGTATGTAATGTACAGCATAGAGTATATAGTACAGGGGTCAGGAGTATGCAATGTACAACAAAGTATATAGTGCAGGGGCCAGTAGTATGTAATGTACAACATAGAGTATATAGTGCAGGGATCAGGGTTATGTAATGTGCAATATAAATTATACAGTGTATTGGTATTCAGTAATCAGTGGCGGCCTAAATGTTTACATGAGAGAAGTTGCAGAGGTCCCACACCGCTGCCTCCCATCTCCTGAGACTGCACTCAGTGACTTGGGTCTGAGACTATACAGACTTATCCCTCCACCCGACACAGCCAGCAGACAACAGAACAAGTAATCCTGGGAGAATTGTTCTGTCAAAGGTCTTGCTAGATCTGGGCATGGAGCAGAAGACCCAAGCACATGCCCCAGGTGCCTTGATCGAGTGACATCTATTTTGAAAATTAATATTTTGCTGCCAGCTGAACCCCAGAATCTCCATTGATCCAGTCTAGATACATAAATTGTGTCTGCAGCACAGAGAAGGAAGATTATCCGAGAGAAACACAGGAATACAGGACGGGGAAAACAGCTCAGGAAAGTGACCAGAGGATCACTGGCTGATATCACCCAGTCCCCGCCCTATTCTGGACCAATCAGTGAGCAGTATGGGTGGAGGAATGTATTTAGTGTTAATGACCCACCTGTGCTGATCTCTGTAGGAGTGTCCTCCTCTATAAATGTCCCCGTTAATCCATCCTCCTCCATAGACTGCTGATCATCGCTCACATACATCTCTTCTTCTTCTGATTTAACCTCAAATTCTATGTCGATTGGATCTCCACTCTAAATAGAGAAAATATTATCTGTATACTATAAGCTCACATACAAAATGCACATATCATCTCCACTAGTCCATGTTCTAGATGCTCCATCTTACTAACCTTGCAACAGTGAGGGATGGTGTGATCTTCCTGTGTGGAATCCCGGGAATACAGAGGACGGGGACCTCTCTCTGGTGGGTTCCTGGTATTAGGTGGTTCTATCATATCCTTGTGTCCTTCTGAAAGCTCCTCCATCACTCCATACTCCTCATCCTCTTCTTTATACTCTTCTTTAACATCAATATTATCATCCCAGAGGTTTCCACTCTGAATATATAATAAAACATTCATTGTAACAAACATGCCGTGTATAAATCAGAACTACCAATTATTATCAATCATCTACCTGATGATGATGAGGGATGTTGTGACCTTCCTGTGTGGAAACCTGGGAACACTCCTCTGCTGGGTTTTTGTAGCTGGATGTCTCCACCATGGTGTCCTGGTACAGATCTTTGTGTTCTTTTAGAAACTCTGACTTCTCCATTACCCAATCTCCATCATTCTCCTCTTTTATCTCTTCTTTAACTTCAACTTTAGAATCTCTCAGGTTTCCACTCTGATTAAATAATAAAAATGACATTGATTGTAACAATGCAGATAATGTACAGATCCTAATGATACTATCAGTGATTGTTCCTCATCTACCTGATGATGGTGAGGGATGGTGTGACCTTCCTGTGTGGAATCCCAGGAATACAGAGGACGGGGACATCTCTCTGGTGGGTTCCCATTACTGGATCCATCTGTAGGAAACGCACACACTGACTGAATACATTGTTTCTATGTGTTTATCAGAGGATGGGGTAATCTAGGTGGACCCTCCGTACTGCTCTCTCCTTTACAATAAAGTCTCCTCTTACCTGGTGATGTGAGGGGCGACTGATTGTCCATCATGACGTCCTTGTAGAGATCCTTGTGTCCTTCTAAATACTCCCACTCCTCCATGGAGAAATAGACAGTGACATCCTGACACGAACCTGACACACACAATGATACAGTCACCATCCAGACACATCCCTTGTCTGTTACTGGATAATGTCCCAGAATTCCCAGCACCGCTCACCTCTCCTGTCAGCAACTCCATAATGTTCTTGGTGACTTCTAGAATCTTCTGCATGTTGGGTTTCTCAGATTCTAGGGAGTCACATGGAGGCACTGTGATGGTCATATGATCACCTGACTTCACAAGAGGAAATCTCTGTATTGGAGAACCAATAGGAATATCATGTTAAAATCCTCCTCACCTCTCCAGTCAGGTCTGTGTTATATTAATAGAGATAAGAGTGATGTCATGTGACCTCCCAGAATCCTCCTCACCTCTCCAGTCAAGTCTGTGTTTTATTAATAGAGATAAGAGTGATGTCATGTGACCTCCCAGAATCCCCCTCACCTCTCAGGTCAGGTCTGTGTTTTATTAATAGAGATAACACTGATGTCATGTGACCTCCCAGAATCCTCCTCACCTCTCTGGTCAGCAGGTAGATGATCTCCAGGGTGAGGTTTAGTATCTTCTCAGTCATGTGACTCCGGTCCTCCTCCATCCTCATTGGTGCCATCATTGGATCTATACAGGTCTCCTTGTAGATGGATAACTTTGGGAAATGAAAGAAAGAATTATTTGGATGGTAGTGGTCACGCAATAATAGGATGTGGATGTGGGGTGGGTGGGGTAATAGGAGGGCTGCTGTACATTTAACTAAGAAACTATCGTCCCCCATGGGAGCACATTTAGTCTGGACTGTGTAGTATTTGTTACATTTTGGGGGACCCAGGATCCTTTTGGCCTGTCGGATCAGATATTCCCTTTTCTCTGTTGGGTTTGTTTCCTTTATGAACTGGTTTGCAGCTGAAACAGAACTCCTCTAAGAACAAGTTCTCACCAACGAGTGAAGGAATTCCTTTCTTCATCTTACCTGATATTCCAGAACAAATCACATGACCACTGAGACAATAAGATGATTAAACCAATCAGTGCTACCAAAAATTCTCAAGTAATGTGCCAATATAACTCTAATGTGATAAAGTCCAAAAACTGTGTGTTATAATGTAGTTGCTGCTATACTCTGCTCAGTGATTTCACTACACCAACAACACCCACTGAGGAAGCCCAATCACAGGGCGACACGCGTCTAGGAGGAGGAGCCCAGCCCAATAACGTCACGCAGTCATCACAGACGGAGTAGAGTGGTGAGCAAGCCTGACAGATTTTTACATTGACGATGTTTTATAATTATATTCCTGTAAGTGTTTTTATTTGGGGCATTTTAATAAAAGTTTCATACAGAGAGCACTATATAGCTACAGTTGTATTTCATGTGGTTAATATGAGAGTGACTCAGTGAGAGGGGAGCACTCTACCCAGAAGGGAAGGAACGATTCCAGTCCATAGGATCGGCGGGAGTTGTAACATATGGCTTCTGATTAACAGTAGTGAGGTGAGCAGGTTATTTACCTGGTGGTGGTGTATAACATTCTTTTTTTTAACAAAACAAATTGCTCTTTATTGAAGATTACAATACACGCATAAGAAAAAAATTACATCCATTGACAAAGCACATGGTATAAATCACAGTAATTTGAATACAGTACCCCAGTGCGGGCAAACAATTACGTATTCAACATAGATCCCCATATTCTAGGTAGCAAAAAAAAAAAAAAAACCTCTCACCCCACTATAAGTTTGCCTCCCAGGGCTGCCAGATTTTGTCATATTTCCTAGGACAGTTCCTACAAATATAGGTCAATTTGTACAGAGGCAGGGCCTCATTAACAGATTTCGTCCAGGAGGCCACCGTGGGTGGGGACGGGGAGACCCACTTGAGTAGAATTTCCTTTTTGGCATAGTAAAACAGATATGCAATTAGTAACTTAGTGTACCTTGGTCGATGCTCATCCTCATGAATACCCAGAAGGGCTAGTTCGGGAGAGCGGGGCAACGTCAACTGTGAGCATGAGTCAACCGCATCAAACACCGCACTCCAGAACTCCCGCAATCTCGGGCAGGACCAAAACATATGCATGTACGTGCCTTCATCTAACCCGCGGTGTATCACATTCTTAACGAGGAGGATTGGAAAACAGCGGTGGATTATTTTTCAAAAAAGGACATTTGTTCGATATGTGATAATACAGTTATATAGACTTATGATTTTTATATACTAAGTAGTAGCGCTGCATAGAGCGTGGCCTAATGCAGCATGTGAGCAGACGTCTTTCTCAGCAGCTCTGGGATCCCCTCTGCATAATCCTGTGCCATCCTGAATACCTGCTCCTCCATTTTGGCTAATTTCTCTTCTGGCTCCTAGGAGAGGATAATAGAACATTCCTGAGTGGTTTGGTGGATGGGAAAACGGAGGAACAGCCCAGATGAACATCTACATGCGCTTGGGCCAAGATGGCCACCGCTCCCCATTCCTCCCTCGCATCTATGCCTGAATTGTTTGGAGAGGAGCTGGAGCCCTCTACATTACCCTCAGAAGCCTCTGCTCCTCTGGTCCTGCTATCCCAGACCTCTCCAAGCAAGGATGGCATGGAAGATGACCCGGAACCGGATCCTACCCTGTTGGATGTCCTTAAAATAATTAAAGGTAAATCACTCTGATCTTAAATTGGACATAACCATAATGCCATAGTGCGGCACATCAGTGATCTGGAGGACACTGTTAACCCTGTCCTGTGGCATTAAAATGAAATTGCTGGAAGATAAGGTAGATGATTTGGAGAACCGCCTGCGCAGAAATAGCCAACTGGTGGGCCTACCTGAGCGTGGAGGGTTCTGACACGGTGTCCTTCTTGGAGAGTTGGTTCACCCAGGAATTTGGAAAAGACAGTCTGGCTCCCTAGTTTGTAATTGACAGGGCTCATAGAGTCCCTGGCAGACCGCTCCCTGAGGGTAACCCTCCCCGCACCATGGTGCTCTGTCTATTGAATTACCATGACAGGGATTCTATCCTATGCTCTGCTCACCTGAAAGGGGGCCTCAAGATCTACAACGCAACAGTGTCCCTCTTTCTGGATTACTCTCCTGCTGTTCGTACCCTCAGGGCCATGTACCAACATGTCAAGTAGAAATTGAGGGAGAAAGCCATCCAATATTCCATGTTGTTTCCTGCTACCCTGAGAGCGGTCTACCAAGGCCAGATGCATCCCCTGTGAATGTTCTCTCCTGGTTTGAAACCCTGCGACAGCCTGGTTGTTCATCTGAACTTGCTCCTGAAACCTGATCTGGGCTTTCCTTCTGGTAGAATGATCTACCTTTCCAATCCAAGCTTATGAAATCACTCTGCTGGGGCAGGAATTTACAGTTCTTTGCCCTGACAAGAGATTTAAGATCTCCTCTTGGGAGACTTTGCTGCTATTGCTGGTTAATTCCTTGATCACTAGCTGATCCAATGTTTGTTCATTGACTTTGGCTGTATTGGCCACGTTTCCTGCATCTGTTTGCTGTTTAGGGTCAAAGCCCGCTTCTTGTTTTTGGAGTAGGGCAGGGGGTACAATACTGGCAGTAGTTTCTACTACACATGTCTATTTTTGATATTGCTCTTGTTTTGGTTGGTATTCCTTTGGTGCGTCTGGGTGTGAATGGTTTTGGGCTTGCCTCCTCCTCCCTCTGGGCTTGCAGCTGTGAATGGTCCTGCTGACGGCCCACCGGGCTGAATGTCCATACTTCTCATTTGTTTATTTTAATTTGTTTCACTGTAATATGTCCACTGCCACGTGAATCTTCTGGAACGTGCGGGGGTTAAACCTAAATTTAAATGGGCCTCTAAATTTGATGTACAAATTTACACCTGTATGAGTATGATGAGCGACTTGTGCCGAGCATGAGAATGCAAGGCAACACCCTTTGGTAAGTGCAATTCCATAAGAGTGGTGGGATCCTCCAAATTTTGGATTAACGGTGGAGCCATTTATCTGGATCAATTGTGGATTTCAAACTGACAGCTGATATATGTGATCTGGATATTATATGGATGTTATGAAGTGAACTTTTATTTTAAGGGGCACAGATGTGGTAGATATACTTACGCCCTGTGCACATTTGGAGCGCTGCAATAGCTTGAAATCTTTGGATTTTCAACTGGAGTATTGTATGTAATGTACAGCATAGAGTGTATAGTACAGGGGTCAGGAGTATGCAATGTACAACAAAGTATATAGTGCAGGGGCCAGTAGTATGTAATGTACAACATAGAGTATATAGTGCAGGGATCAGGGTTATGTAATGTACAATATAAATTATAGTGTATTGGTATTCAGTAATCAGTGGCGGCCTAAATGTTTACATGAGAGAAGTTGCAGAGGTCCCACACCGCTGCCTCCCATCTCCTGAGACTGCACTCAGTGACTTGGGTCTGAGACTATACAGACATATCCCTCCACCCGGCACAGTCAGCAGACAACAGAACAAGTAACCCTGGGCCTCTAAATTTGATTTACTTAAATCTCACAAACCGCATATTGTGCCTGCAAGAGACACATTTAATGGGGTCCCAGGTCCTTGCTCTCAAAAAGCAATGCACGGTTTTCACTCCACCTACTCTATGCCCGGGGAGTGTCCATTTTAATACTTATAGGTCTCCCCTTTTTATGTGATTGGGTTGTTTCTGATCCTAAAGGACAACACTTTTTTCTACTATGTACTGTACATGCTGTGCCATTATTATTAGTGGTGGTGTATGTCCATCCCCCTGTCACAGCTGCAATCTTTACAGAACTGAGTGTTCATTTTTCAGAGCTACCAACGATTGCTACTCTTATTGTTGGGGATTTCAATTCAGTCCTGGACCTGGATCTGGACTAACTGAGGCCCCATCCATATGAATCTAAGTTTTTTTGGTCGTGGTGTGCTGTCTTTGGGTATGTAGATCTATGGCGAAAGAAATACCCCACTGATAGAGTTTACTCATGCCAATCTCAGACATACTGTGCTCTTTCCAGGCTGGACTACGCTCTGGGGATCCCGGACTTACTTTCAGGTATTCAGGCAGTCTCATACATAGCGCAAACAATATCTGACCATTCTGCCCTTTGTATAGATTTGATATTGGGGTATAGGCCCTCCTTTTGGCTGTAGAAACTTAGTCCCCTTTGGATATCCATTCAAGATTTTCAAGAACCCATCTGTCAGGATGTGACTCATTACTGGGATTTAAATACCTGGTCCTCCTCTAAGGGCCCTATATTTCTAACATTGCTAATCACAGAAAAACTAACCAAGCTACATTCCAGGCCTTGGAGCGCTCCTTGGAGACAGCTAGAGCCCAATACACTGCTCACCCCACTCCGGACTCCCATGGAGCCTTTGTAGGGGCGCACAAAGCCCTGGACATTCATATGGTAGATGTAACTCAAAAGCAACAGCTTTGTCGGCTAGGTTACACAGTGGGAAAAATGGGAAGCTGCTGGATTACCTTTCTCGCATGACATATACTGACAGGTCCATGCCACAAATACAACTACCTGATGGCTCAGTTTCTTCTGATCCTTTGACCATTAACTATACATTTAGGTCCTTCTATGAATGCCTATACTCATAACAGGTCCCCCTGCTGTAATTGAGTCTGCGGGTTTCTTTGAATCCATACATTTCCCAGAACTGGAAGACTATCACAGACTTATTTTAGATCAACCCCTGATGATTGAGGAAATTACAGAGGCTATACATTTTCTCCCTCCAAACAAAACTACAGGTTAGATGGTTTACCCGCAGACTTAGCACAGAAATCACACTCTCTGTTTGGTAAGGCATTACAGGAAGGTGAACTCCCTGCTTCTATGTGTGAGGCATTGATTGTAGTGTTACCCAAACCTGAGAAAGACAAATTGCAATGTGGGTCCTATCACCCCACTTCACTGTTAAATAGTGACGTATAGGTGCTGGCAACTCCTAGCTACCAGACTACAAAAGGTTATGCCTCACCTTGTCCACCCAGAGCAAACAGGGTTCATGCCTGGTAGGAGAATGCATGATAATATTCGTGGTCTTTATTTGAAAGTTCACAGGGTGGCCACTGACCAAAAAAGTGAACTAGTGTTATCGTTAGATGCATTGAAGGATTTTGATACAATTAACTGGTCATACCTTTGGGAAACCATGCGCAGGATGGGTTTTAGTCTCCAGTTCATTAATTGGGTCCGGCTGCTCTACACGAACCCCAGGGCTAGGGTATGTAACAATAAAGACATTTCAGATGTATTCTCTCTACAAAGAGGTACGAGGCAGGGCAGCCTACTTTTGCCACTTCTGTTTGTGCTGGCAATAGAGCCTCTTGCTCTGGCAGTTCAACAAACGGCGACGGTGGGGGGCATATACTATGGAGAGTCATCTGAGAATATCTCCCTTTATGCAGATGACGCCTTAATTTACCTAGATGGTTCGGAACAGTCCTTTGTGTCCCTTCATGGGGGTTGTGGAGGAGTTGGATTTCTCTGGGCTACGTGTTGGATATGAAAAATGTGTGGCCTTTCCACTTGGCCCCAAACGGGATTATGCTTATTTACTTCAGTCCAAACTAAAAACTCAGCCCACCTTTAAGTAATTAGGGATCCATATTAACGCTGATCAATCCACTTTTGAGTCTCTCAATGTAACACCAATTGTATCACACATGGAGACTAGGCTACGTACCTGGACTTCCTTGCCTTGATTCTGACCATCTTCCTCTGGCAGGGGGCATGCCCACGTATTGCTAAAACATCCCTCCAAGCCTTTCCAAACCTCTGGCACTATTTTTGGTGTCACAGCTTACTTTAGTTTATGACCGGTTCTTGGAGGCCTCCTCAAACCCCTCCACCACTTTATTGTCTGCATGTTATGGCTCTAACGCCTCTGTTGTGGATGCATTACACAGGTCTAAGGTTAACCGCTGCTCACGGAGCTCTCCAATAGATGTCAGCTGATTGGCATGACAGCAGGGTAATAAAGTGCTAGCACTTTCATGGGGGGGGGGGGGTATCTCCTAATGCCCCTCTATGGCACAATCCCAATTTTTCAGAGCTCCTGGGTCACCCGGACTCCCTGTGGTGGACTTGACTTGGAATCACCCATACCCCTCACATTTTTGTTAATAAAGGTTTTATTTCCTTTGAGGATTTGAAGGTTCAGAGTGAGGTGACTAACAAATTATTTTTCAAATATCTTCTGTAGCGTCATGCTGTTGGGGGGGACAGTTTGGAAGTTTGACACAGGAGCTCTCAGAGTCACCACTAGAAGTGCTATTGTCATACCCTAATATTGCTAAACTGGTTACGACTATATACTCTTGTTTTCAGTCAGCAGCGGAAATGGGAGGTTGTTATTCCTGGGTTGTCTGAGGAGCGGTGGGAGGAGGCATCGGAGATATGTTTTTAGGACCTTATTGGCTCTCATGATCAGTATACACAATTTACGTTTATACACCAGTTGCACTATACCCCTGCTAGGTTGGCCCGTATGGGTTTTGACTACGCTGCCTCCTGCTCCTGTTGTGGTTCTAAAGATGCAGACCATTTCCATATGTTTTGGTCCAGCCCTGCTTTGTCACCATATTGGAAGGACATTTTTTCCCTTGTTCTGATAACATATTACATCTAGGGTTGCCACATCATCCCTTTAATCCAGGACAAATATGAATTACACAGGTTCTGAGGCTAATTTAATGCAAATAAGGCACTAAGTGAGTTTAATTACCACTTTAATCAGCCACAGAACCTGTGTAATTAATGTGTGTCCTGGATTAAAGGGATGATGTGGCAACCCTAATTACATCTACCTGTACCTCATACTCCAGAGGTTGGACTGCTAGGAGTGTTGAATGACTTTATACATCAGACTCATGCTCAAACTCTTGTGTGAATATTACTATTTTTTGCAAGGAAATTGATCCTACTCCGATGGAAAAATGTCTGCCCCAGACATACAAACCTTTTACCGCTTGGTGAATAAAGTTCTACCTAATTTTAAGTTAATTTATAATGGAAGGGCTTGCCCAAAAAAGGTCTTTAAGTTATGCCAGCCCTTTCTTGACATAGCGGATTCCTTTTGGAAGGACACTCTGCTGTCTCAACAATAGTAGGCTACTGCCGCAACCCCATACTGCTGTGTCTGTGACTTGTTCATTGTCATGTTGTAGGCTTACTGACTCCCCAGATCAATGGTGAAGAGGGGGAAGGCAGGGTTTGTCTGGTGGTTATGTGTGTGTGATGGTTGTATTATTATTATTATTATACAGGATTTATATAGCGCCAGCAGTTTGCGCAGCGCTTTACAAAAATGAAGGCAGACAGTACAGTTACATCACAATTTGGTACAATAGGAATCAGAGGGCCCTGCTCGTTAGAGCTTACAATCTAAGAGGGAGGGTCAATTGATACAAAAGGTAAAAGCTGCGGGGGATGAGCTCATGTAGAAAGAAAGAGTATTAGGTAGAAGCAGGAATACTTAATCCAATATGAATACTTTATCCAAGATGATATTGGGCCATGCCATCCATTGGCCGTGCAGACCAAAATGGATGTTGGATGTTTAATCTGCTTCTTAAGATTAAAATGTAAATAGTTTGGGCCAAGTGTGGTCCTCCTAAGATATTTTTGTCATGTTATTTTGGTCATTCTCCTTCATTTGGGGGTCTGTGGGCCCTGTCACTGTTTTATTAATAATTTATCCAAGGTTGGCCATATGTTCCATAAACCCACTGTATGTTCAATGCAATGCTACTTGAAAATTGCCTTTTGTAACTCTATTTTAAAAATGAATAAATAAATACTTTAACTTTTTTGTATGGAATAAGATGGTTAACGTTGCCAGTTCTGTAAGGTCTGAAAAATAAGTGCAGGTGGGATGGAATGGTCATCATAGACCCAGAGACCTCTCTCTGTCCCTCAGAGTTCCTTGAGTCCTCCAGCCCCCTATTCCCTCAGAGCCCTGCAGCCTTGACTACCCCCTCAAGGGTCCCAGAGTCCTTCAGCTACATTACCCCCTACATAGCCCCTCAGCTCCTCTACTTCCCTCAGAGCCCTCAGTATTTTCCCCCCTCTGACACCAAGGATGCAACATATTCTTCATGGCAGGCTGGGGAATGTTTTCTTCCTCCTGACCAGCAATGTAAGGGGCTCTATGCTCCATACTCCTGACCCCTGCACTCCATCATTGTGTTGGCTGCATTGTGTAATGATTGCCCATTGGCTGCCTGTGTAGGGTAGAGTTGCTACCTCATCCCTTTAAACCCGAACACATATTGATTACACAGGTTGTTCTGAGGTTAATTTAATGCATATAAGGCACTAAGTGAGTTTAATTACCACCTTAACCGGTTCCCCACCGCGCCGTGTTTTTACGGCGGCAGTGGGGGAGCCCTGCGCGAATCTCCGTAAATAAACAGCGATTCGCATTTTGGCCACCAGGGGGCACGCACCCGCCGCACTCCTGAGGAGTGTGCCCGCGTCTCGGGCGGACCCGATGTCTCACGTCCCCAGTCCTCATACCTCGTATCTCGGGGAATGTAAC
>BLSH010130784.1:147709-165970 GCA_018402905.1 Glandirana rugosa | reverse complement strand
TGAATTCCTGGCCTTCCTAAATTTCGAAATCCTGGCCTCGGGAAAAAAGTTAAACCGTGAAGCGGCGAAGTTTACCATTAATCCATTTTAGCACCTCAAGAAATGAGATAGGCAGTCATAAAATAAAAGCTGCGGAAATTCCAGAAAATGTACCCTAGTTTGTAGACGCTATAACTTTTGCGCAAAGCAATAAATATACGCGATTTGGCTTTTTTTTACCCGAGACATGTGGCTGAATGCATTTTAGCAAAAATTTATGACTAAAATTTAGTTTATTGTATTTTTGTAATAACATAAAGTTGAAAATATCATTTTTTTTTCAAAATTTCCATTATATTTTTGTTTATATCGCAAAAATTAAAAAGCGCAGTGGTGAACAAATACCACCAAAAGAAAGCTCTATTAGTGGGAAAAAAAGGACGCAAATTTCGTTTGGGTACTGCATTGCATGACCGCGCAATTACCATTTGAAGCGGCGA
Source organism: Glandirana rugosa (assembly GCA_018402905.1). Lineage (NCBI taxonomy): Eukaryota > Metazoa > Chordata > Amphibia > Anura > Ranidae > Glandirana > Glandirana rugosa. The sequence goes on along the minus strand of BLSH010130784.1, from coordinate 165,491 downwards.
AGTGCCAAATTGAAAAAAGGGCTCCGGTCCTAAAGCTTTAAATCCTTCCGGTCCTTAAGTGGTTAAAGAGGAAGTAAACCCTGATGGGTTTTACTTCCTTTTTTTCCCCTGCAAAGTAAAAGCATAATGTGCTAGTATGCATTGCATACTAGCACATTATGTGGCACTTACCTGCAAATAAATCGGGCTGTCCCCGCTGCAGGCCGCATTCATGTTTGCCCCTCTTCCTTCCAGGGGGCCATGGACTCTGGCTCTGTGACTGGCCAGAGTCGCATGACATCACTCCCATGCATGCGTGCGGGAGCCGCCAGTCACGGCACTCACTATTGAAGATACGGCGCGGTGGCCGCTCCTTCACTGCTCATGCGCTGATGACATCATTGAAGCAGTGTACAGAAAGTATCTCCAAAACGGCGCACGTTTAGGAGATATTTAGAGTATTATTATAGGCTTACCTATAGGTACAACTTACCATTGGAGGTTTACAACCTCTTTAAAGTGTTTTTAATAAGGAACAAACTCTTGGAAAAATGGACAATATGCTGTAGTTCACTGGGGGTGCCCTGTTTATGAACAGTAGGCACAAAGGTGCAGAGGAGGATACGACTTATATAAATCACACGTTACACAATGGTGAGGATGAATCTACCTTGAATAGTGAGCAGACAAATTGTTGTAAACACCTCTCTTGGACACAGACGAAAGTCAAATGTTTGACACAAAGGGACCAACAGAGCAGCATATAAAGGAACCCCAAAGTTCAATTATCCAAGATCACATATTTAGAAGAGGCCACCTTATTAATGTCCATAGTGCTGGAATAGGCAAGGAATGTAATGTAAATCATATACTTTACAGTGTTGGCAAGGGGAACACCTGGGAGAGGCTGGGCATATAATAGGGCACTGCCTAACTGGTTTTGCATCAGAGGTTAAGATGGAAGGGGAAAAAAATGTTTCAATGAATCTGCCTTTTTCTTGGCATTTGTGACCAGCTTCCCTTGTTCATCTGTAATGGGGCCATTTGTTCTTTCATAAACTTTTACTATGGATATATTTGAGAAAAAAATTGGGATTTGTTTTCCTTGCTATAACAATGTGTTTCTCATATTTTATTTTAGCCACCCTGACTGCTCCATTCCTTTTCTTGTGGCATTCCTTGTAAATCTAGAATGCCAAGGGTGTCCTTTCTACTATGTACTTTTTTTTTTTTTATATTGGCCAGCAGCAGGACAGGTTTTTATTTATTTTTTATATTTTTATTGAAAATTTGCAATTTAAAAGCCTCAAACAGAAACAGTAAGGGGTAGATTTTCAAAGCTTGTATCTAACCCACTACCAATTTTTCCTTTTACTGCATTGATATTATGTGTTTGTACCTAATATCATGCAGTTTTAATCACATTAACATATATGTAAATAGGTGACTATTACCAAATTATTAATTTATAGTGGAAGCATGTATGGGTAATTATGATTTAACTGTTAATATAATCAATTAATCTGTATAAAGGATCTACAATGAAATATAGAGAAAGAAAATAAAGGAAAAAATAATGAAAACAGAAATAAAATAAAATAACATAAAGAAAATCCTTTATATTAGTAATAATGTAAAGTAATAGTAACAGCTGTTCGTCGATAGTATTGTCGTTCACTATGTTGAAGATTCTTAGAATTTCTGCAGACACGTTGTGGAGAAAAAGTGTTGATACTAGTAATCACTTGGTAGAATTCTTATATTTGCTTTAATGTACCATTCAGTATAAAGAAATTGTGTCATCAGTTGGGATATTGCTGAGTTTGGAAATGAGTGTTCCATAAATCTTTGCCACCTGTTAAAGAAACTTTTTGTAGAGTTAAGACCTTGTATTACTGTGTCTAGTTTTTCAATATACATCAAGGATTTCAGTTCCTTTTCACCACAGTTAATTTGGGAGCAATAGGTGTTGTCCAGGATTTTAACATAGTTCTGTGAGACATCAATCATAAGATCCTTGTCTATTTGTATACACAATATAGTATGTATGTAGTTTAGAGTTTGTTCCCAGAAGGTAGATATTTTGGCACAGTTCCACATTCTATAAAGTAGTGTGGGTCATATGGTGCCACACCAAGAACAGGCTGAGGCAGAGGGATCCAATTTATCGATCAAGAAGGGCATGAAAGCTTGATGTAGTGGTTTGAATTGTGTGTTCCCTCCAATTTTCACTAGTTATTAAACTGCGCATTTTTTGATACCCTCCGAGAAGTTTATCATCTAATGCCTTATTTGGAAATTCCTTAGTTCATCCTTTCAATAGCGAGTGTCTCTGTGATGCAGTTAATTGATAGATTAATGGAGAATAAAAGTCAGATATAGAGTATCTTTGATGTTGTATTGCATGATCTATTAGAGATCGCTGAAAAGGATCTTTTTTCAAACTATAACAAGACTTGGTATTTTTAGTTAGTTGATTGTAATAGTATCTATGGTCTTCTGGTAGTTGAAATTTTGTAGATAACTCTCTAAAAGATTTTAGTTTTGATGGTTCTTGATGGTAAATGGACATCACTGTTTGACATTCTTTTGCTCTCTCTCTCTTTTGGACAGTGCAATCAATGCCGAAGTTTCAAACGCATGGAGAGCAAAAGGAATACATTGCACTTTTTAAAGGCCTGTTTTTTCTAATTTTTTCTTGCACAGAATTTAGCTATATAGCCTTTAACTGTGTTATTTTATGCATATTACCCAAAGGAATACAATGACTAATGGAGTTTAATTCATCTTTTAAAAACTCCCACTTGCCTTGTGTGCTCTTAGTTGCAAATATATAGTCCCATTGAGTGTTGTGCAGTAATGATCACTGCTTATTGAAGTTAGCTTATTTGAAATGTAAAGTTCTTGTCATGCCACCATAAACAAATGCACAGTGCTAGCAAGAATGTCTCTGAAAACTTTCCCCTTCTTTTTCTTGTATTATTTTGTGTACCAATTTCAAATTCATTGCTAGCATTAAATAACCCAATAATGATACCCGGGGAACAGTTTAACACTGATTTTATAGGTACTTGAGAAATGCAACCTTTAGATGGGTAATGAAAGGGGCTTTGTGTTTCACCTCTTCAGTACCTTCATCTTTATACATTAATGCGATCAAAAAAGCCCTGTGCATTATGTTCTCTAGAAAAAAAAACAGACAAAGCCTAGCGTACTGGGAAATATCGTGGTAAAGCAATAATGGTTTCTGACGGACACAAACTATTTGATGTGACAGACATAATACCTCTACTTTGTCTTCATTTTGGTCACTGTTTAAATTAATAGGAAAATACTTTCTGTAGCTTGTGAAAAAATACAGCGGTAAACAAGATATTTGGAAATGCAATTTTAAAAGGTACAATCCATATGCAAATTATTTTTGGATGAACCACCCTATAATACTTGCACAAGGCATTGTGTAACCTGTGACTGTGGCTGTGGTAGAGCCATGAGATAACAAGGTATTTCCATGTAACTAGAAGAGGCAGAAGTGGTTTCACAACTATCTTAGAAGTCTTGTTTAAACCTAGAGCAAGTGGTTTTAATCTGTTGCTTAAAAGGCTCTTGTGACATGTTGTGCCTATCCTTAAGTAGATCTAACACCAAAAGTTGTCTCCCGAAAAATAGTCCCTATTGGAAGATTTCTGTCATGCTAAGCCTGTGTAGTTTTTTACTCTACAAGAAAGACATCTCTTCTGCTTTAAATGAATCAAGAAAAAAAATTCAAAGTCTCTATTATTAAAAACATGAATTATTACAATTCTATAGCAGGATGAAAGATATTACCTCTTTCATCCACAAGAGTATTCCACTTGACTATTTAGTTCCTCCCAGAAAACAGAATCAAGACAAACATTTAGGCAGTCCTCCAACTCATAAATGAGCCACTTGTGTGTAACAATACTGTACAGAGTTCCTCCTTAAGTTCTTCACACTTGTACTGATATACTGTATATGTTGCATTTGGAGGGACATGCAGAGCCATTGCCCACTCTACCAGTCCAATGTACCTCTGCTATCTCACTCCCAGTAACGGTCTGAAACCCTACCTAAAACATAGTGCAGGTTTCATGCATGTCCCGAGTTAACTCTTTCCTTCCCATACAAATGATCAGGCCTTAGATATCCATAACATTAGTCTGCTCCCAGTGACCGCAGGAGATGGACAGCTTGGGAGGGGGTCAGGGCACGGATCCCCTCGCTATGGGAGGTACCACACCAAACGACTGGCTGTTGTAGCTGTTCTTCTTCTCATTTATCCATGGCAACTACCACCTCCTCTTAGCCTGGCGTGTTAACCTCTTGTTGTGATATTACTAATACCCCATAGTGATATTACAGACCCAGGTTCTTTAGGAATTTGCCAAGACCTGACATGTACTCATGGAAGGGAGACTGGACCCCGGAAAAAGCCCATGAACACACTCAGGGAAGGCGGCAAAACATTAACCCCTTCCTGCTGACCTGAGCTGCCAAACAGATGTTACCTTTATAATTGTGGTCCACTAATGACCAATTGGTCTCTGTACTTTACGCATGGCAACTACCTCCTCCTCTTAGCCTGGCGTGTTAACCTCTTGTAGTGGTATTACTCATACCCCATAGTGATATTACAGACCCAGGTTCTTTAGGAATTTGCCAAGACCTGACATGTACCCCTTTTGAACAACTTTGCACCAGGCTTAAAGCAGTTGGATGCATAACACGCAATAATGTCTTTGTCCTAACTACATATATTTGTGGCTGCCCCAGGTTACCTACACAGGGGAAGTGGTTTTGGCAATAATCCATACTTGGGAAGACTCGAATGGAGAAGTCCATGTTCTTAGGGTGTCCCGATGAGTCGGTGCTCTGTAGTGGATCGCAGGTTCCAACAAGCCTTTGCACATGTCCCATCCTTTCTCAAGCCCCCAATCCCCCTGGATCTGGACTTCTTCCCTTTTATAACTCATGGGAGGGAGACTGGACCCCGGAAAAAGCCCAAGAACACACTCAGGCAAGACGGCAAAACATTAACCCCTTCCCGCTGACCTGAGCTGTGAAATAGATGTTACCTTTATAATGGTGGTTTACTAATGACCAATTGGTTTCTGTACTTTACCTGATGTCTGCACTTTTCCTTCTTCTCTCATGCCAATCCTGTGTAGTTCTTTACTCTTTAATAAAGATGCCTTTTTTGTAGTAAATATTTTGAAGGACTGGCCACTAACAGCCAACTGGCTACTATAAGACCCCTTTCACACTGAGGAGTTTTTCAAGCGATTTGGCTTTAAAAAAAAGTGCCTTAAAAGCTCACGAAAATGCTTCCCATTAAAATCAATGAATGCTTTTACACTGAGGTGGTGCCCTGGCAGTGCTGTGAAAAAATCCACCTGAAAAGCACTTCAAAAGTGCCTCAAAAATGGTTTTCAGAGCAGTTTGTGAGTCACATGTCCTTTAAAAAGCGCACCGCAAATGCCTCAAAAGCACATGAAAAACGCTCAGCATTTTATGAGCAGTTTTGAAGTACCTCGGCGCGAAAGGGCTCTAACTGGAGTTTTTATTTTTTATTTTTCTGTCATGCCAGTCCAGTCTTTATCACTGCATTGCTGCTTATCCCCCTTATTACCCATTCCTGAGCTTAAGGTAAACTGCAATCCTAGGGTGAGTATATGGATGTGTTAAGTAAAAGAACAGCAAAATTCCTTAGGATGCAGTCCCACACTACTTTAATCGTCCATAATTTCCCCAAAGTTATAAGTCTTCTACCATGCTGGAGGGATGTCCTATAGTGGCTTGCATTAGGTCACAGGTGGAGTGGGGGGGGGTTGGACTTGTACCTACAACCATTAGTCCAGAGCTGGTTCTCTCCAATGTCTGGGGTCTAAAAAGAAAGTGGTAAAAGTATTCCTGGATAATTCTAGATGTGCAAGCATTTTCATTTCTACTTTTTTCCACCCTTTACTTTCACTTTAGTGAGTAATCAAATGCGCTTTTGATTACTTATTAAGGTGAGAGTACTGGGAGCATTTAGGTGTCACAGCACACCATTTGTTTTTTACTGTTGTCACACAGAAGTTGATATTATAGAAGAAAGGGAACTGTGCACGCTAAATCACCCCTGGATAAGACATATTATGCACTTATACTCAGTGGCTGCCACTCCATAAGGGGCGCAGGGGGGCACCCCCCCATCCATGCATTTGGCCCCCTGATCTACATGCAGGGACACTGTACTATGGATTCCAATGGTGAGGTGTATTTATTGAAGCACGTGATTAGAGCAAGAGGCTCTGATAGGCTTCCAAACAGGGTGGGCTTGGTGCGCAGAGCACTGTACCCTGATCCCACCCAGTTGTGTGACACTAGGAAATTAATATTCACTATTCTTCCTTATTCTCCTCCCGGGCAATCGGCTATCCCCTATTGGCCAAGGAATCTTAGGACTCCCTGGCCAATCATGTCTCAGGACATACTTCTGGTTTCCAATCAGGTGAAAGGAGAACGTCTGTGTGCTCGCTGGAGCGGACCTGGCTCTTCCTTCTCCCTGCCTCCTCCATGCTTCTGCCTCCACAAGGTAAGGAAGCCTCTGGGGTGACCCCCGCTGCTTGTCTCCCACGGGAGGTTGGGGGTGATCGCCACTGCCTATCTCCCGTGCGGGGGAGTGGATAGGTGGGGGGGTGAGCACAGCTGCCTATGCCTCCCACAGGGGTGGATAGGTGGAGGTTGCTCGCTGCTGCCTGCGTCTCCCGAGGGGGGTGGATAAGTGGGGGTTGATTGCCACTACCTGTGTCTCCCGTGGGGGGGCGGGTGGCTGCTGGATGACCTGCTACCAGTCTCCCGCTAGGGGGGGTTGTGTAGTGTTGGTTGTGCTCCCCCCCAATAAATAGTAAGCACCAGCTACCACTGGTTATACTATATGTGCACTTTACCTTGGACTGCAGCAATGATAATTTATGCACTTTTTTGTAATTGTATTTTGACCATTTGCTATTTATCCCTTCTACTGTTTATTTTGATTTGTATATATGTAGTGATTTACTATTGAGTTTGCGCAACACCAATTTTCATATATACAATAATATAAAAGACTCTATAAGCTTGTGAACCTTTAAGTTTCATGGTGACGTTACACAACCAATTTTACATGTGTTTGATGGTGAAATTTATATTGGATAATGATGATAAAATGCTTTTGAATATTAGGATACTGACATAGTATAAGTGTTCATTGTTTCAAACATTATAATTTTAAAGCCTAACTCCAGAATCTTCCCTAGAGTGGGGAGAAGCACCCATGCAAGAAATTGGTGAGTGCAGTGGTTACTGAAACAGGAATGCACAAACAGTAAAAACATTGTCAATAGTTCTAACCAGTGGCGGCTGGTGAAATTTTAGGGTGGGGGGCACCAGACCCTGCCCTTCCTTTTTGACCCATCCCACTTTGCATAATCCCCACCCCTTATAGATTCCACCCATTGTGTCAGAAGTATACAGCCCAGCATCACCAGATAGGGTATACAGCATCGCCAGATAGGGGTGTATACAGCATTACAGATATGGGGTATATACAGCATCACAAATAGGGGTATGTACAGCACCACAGATAGGGGTATATACATCACCACAAATAGGGGTATATACAGCATTACAGATAGGGATATACTGCACCATAGATAGGGATATACAGCACCACAGTTAGATATATACAGCAGCACAGATAGTGATATCCATCACCACAGATAGGGATATACTGAACCATAGATAGGGATATACAGCACTACAGTTAGATATATACAGCAGCACAGGTAGGGATATACTGCACCATAGATATGGATATACAGCACAACAGTTAGATATATACAGCAGCACAGATAGGGATATACAGCACCACAGATAGATATATACAGCCCCACACCCCACCGATAGATATATACAGCACCATAGATAAATTTATACAGCCCCCCACCCGCCGTGGGGCCTCGTGGCACTGACAGCACCCCCCCGGGGTAGTCAGGACATCAAAGTCGCGCACTTACTCCATTGAAATTAGTTGGAGGCGACTTCAACTTGGCAATGTCATCAACCAGGGATAGTAAATCCCTTCGGGGCCACCTGCCAAATAAACGAGCCATTGCCCAATCCAAGTCTTTTCGCAACTGGGCTAGAAGTCATAATCTAATTGATTCCTGGAGGGTACGTCACCCTACAGGTAGACAATTTACTTTTTTTTCAAATGTCCATCACTTGTTCACCAGGCTGGACTATTTCCTGGTCTCACCCCCTATGGGACAGTTGATGGGAGACTCGGAAATAGTACTTAACTCCTGGTCAGATCATTCAGCTATAACCATAGAACTCAACTTAAACACCTCGCCGCCGAGAGGAGGCCAATGGAGATTAAATGATAGTCTATTAAAACGTACGGAGGTCAAATTAAGCATAACTCGATCCCTAAACAAGTTTTTCAAACTAAATGAGGGCTCAGTTTCGCAGATCTCTACTCTATGGGAAGCCCATAAGGCGGTCATTAGAGGCCAATTTATAGCCCTAAGTTCAAAAATTAAACGAGATGCGAATGCCCAGAAAAAAACCTTGATTCAACAATTACAATTAGCAGAGTCCAGACTCTTAAAACACTCTTCATTGGCAAACCTCCGCGAGGTGACGAGGCTAAGAGACGGTCTTAAAATCTTAGACACAGAAGATATGTCCAAAAATTTCAAATGGATGAAGCAAAAATTCTACCAATTTGCTAACAAACCGCATAGGATGCTGACTCATAGACTAAACCTAGACTCTGGGAATGTGACCCCTGATTTTGTCTATCAGTCAGATGGCACACCGACTTACTGCCCCAGAGGTATTGCCTCAGTTTTTGGCAAGTTTTATAAGAAACTTTACAATTGTCTAACTCCTGACCAACACCTACCCTTTGACAAGACAAAATTTGAGGAATTTATACATGAACTACCCATCCCCCACCTCTCAGACATAAATCGACAAACTCTAAACAACCCAATCACAATGGAAGAGTTAGAAGAAGTAATTAAAGCCCTCCCCTCTCATAAATCCCCAGGCCCAGATGGGTTCACTTATTCATATTATAAACAACTTTTTCCTCAACTTGCTCCCTACTTACTGAAACTCTACGCGTCATTAATGAAAGGAGAAATTCCCCACCCACACTTCCAACATGCCTATATAACAGTAATACCTAAAGAAGGAAAAGATTTAACAACCCCATCCAACTATAGACCCATAGCTTTACTCAACTCAGACTACAAGATATTTACCAAACTCTTAGCAAACCGCCTAGCAACTATCCTCCCTAAACTGGTCCACAAGGACCAAGTGGGCTTTGTCCTTGCCCGCCAGGCTGGAGATAACACGAGAAGGACAATAGACCTAGTAGACGCCATAAATTTCGAAAAAACCCCTACACTTTTACTAAGCCTAGACGCCCAGAAGGCCTTTGACAGGCTTGGCTGGCCATATATGTTTGAAACCTTAAGACACATAGGCATCAGAGGGCCTTTCTTTCAAGCCATAAAGGCATTGTATTCCTCCCCTACTGCTCAGGTAAAAACGCCACACTCTGTCTCAGAACCCTTTCATATGAGCAACGGCACGAGACAGGGGTGCCCACTGTCACCCCTCCTTTTTGTGCTCTGCCTGGAACCACTAGCAGCCGCTATACGGGCATGTGCAGACATTAAAGGAGTGGTAGTAGGGAAACAGGAATTCAAGCTATCGTTATTTGCAGACGATATACTATTAACACTGACGAGCCCACACACCACGCTTCCAATTCTACATGACCTCTTGCAGACATTTAGCGACTTATCAGGATACAAGATAAATACATCCAAGACTGAAGCTCTCCCTCTACATTTGTCACCCACACAAACGGCTGAACTTAAACAAAACTACAACTATCACTGGTGCACTAAAGCTATTAAATACCTTGGCACTTTTATCACTCCACACTACTCTCAACTACATTCCTCCAACTTTATCCCCCTTCTTCGAAACATTAGATCACTAATCCATAGATGGATGCCTTTAGACATATCACTTTTAGGTAGGATAAATGTTATAAAAATGACAATTATGCCTAAACTACTATACCTGTTTGAAACCCTCCCAGTACACGTACCCAAATCATATCTGAGAAAAGTACAAAACTTATTCTTTACCTTTATATGGAATAACAAGAAACCTAGAATAGGGCGTTCAGTACTTATGGCTTCTAGAGAACAGGGAGGACTGGGGGTACCAGACGTAACAAAATATTATTTAGCCACCCACCTTAGACAGACCCTGTCCTGGATGGACCAAAATCCCAGTAATAAATGGACAGAGATCGAGGCATCTACAACCTACCCAGCCCACATATCCTCCTTACTATGGTCAACCTCAGGCATCATCACAACCCTCCACAACCCTCCCCTGATCAATTCAGTAGTCTTTACTAGGAAAATCTGGAGAGAATGTAACACACGATTTTCCCTGACTCCTGAATGTTCATATCTAATTAACATACTATACAACCCAGCTATCCCAGACACACTTTCCCAAGTGAGGATGCTACCATGGGCCACCCGGGGCATCTTCCAACTCCGACACCTTGTGAACCCATCCACTCATAAACTATGGCCCTTCGACCAACTCCAAAACCAACATCCGCAGATCCCCTCACTAAACTTCTTCACACATGTGCAACTTAGACACTTTTTTCAATCTTTGAAACCATCTTTAACGCTAGACGAACCCACGACCTTTGAGCGTCTCGCTATGCAGGGATCGGGCCAAACTAGACTAATTTCTTCACTCTACAAGCTTTTGATACTTAACCATAATAAAGAGGCGAATCCTCACGCCTACATGGCCAAATGGGACAAAGCTCTGGACAGGGATATCTCGCCAGCCATGTGGCAGTCTATATGGACTAACGCATCTAAAACATCCAGATGTGTAATTTACAAGGAGAACATTTATAAAATATTATTATTCTGGTATAGGACGCCCACAACGCTTCATGCTATCAATACAGATATACCTGACACGTGCTGGAGATGTAACTCTGATCAAGGCTCCCTATTTCATATTTTCTGGACCTGTCCAATCATTGTTAAATTCTGGCGAGAGGTCCAAGAGGTAGTAACACATATTTTTGACACAGATATAGTACTAGACCCACTCCATCATCTCTTGGGCCTCCCCTTTAAGGAGATCCCCAAGTCATGTACAGTCTTAGTTAGACATATTTTAACTGCTGCCAGACGCCTAATACCCAAGCAATGGAAAACTACATCTGCACCCACCAGGACCCATCTTATATCTAGCATCAAAGAGATAAGAGCTATGGAATATCTCACGGCACTAAATGAAGACAGGATAACTCGGTTCAATAAAACCTGGGACTTGTGGGACAGATCTAAATATGGCTTTCTACAGAACTTGTCCCTCTCCCATTCCCCCCAGCCCACCTCTTCCCCCACTTAACATCTATTTCCGAAAGATAACCACCACTGCTACCTTCTGAACAATACGCAGGCTGAAAGGTTCTTTATTTGGTTACTTGACTTTACTCGTTAATACAAGGTCATAATATAAACTATACATATTTTACATATGGTTTAAATCTATTGACAATCTAATGTTACCTACTTTTATGTCGCAATCAAAACTTCAAAATTGAACCTTGTAAAACTCATATTTTTCTACATATTTTATATGTTTAAATGTTTATACTATCTATCTATATACAATCACTTTGTATCGCTGCTTTAACTTCTGCTTCGTTTTTTCAATAAAAATTTGAATTACAAAAGTCGCGCACTTACCTCATCTAGGAGCGGGCAGCAGGCAGCAAGCAGCAAGCAGGCAGCAGGGAGTGTCTGGTGAGCTGGGAGCGATGTCTGGTGAGCGGCTGTGCTTTGACCGTGCATCCCCCTCCTCCTCCGACAAGTAAGGTGTCCAATAGGATTGCCTGTTTTCTCCGCAAATCAGGAAACTGGTAACATACCAGAACTTCCTGATTGGCAGAGAGCGGTTTAGTGTTAGAAAGGCATATGTTCATTTGCCTTTCTAAGGGCTTGTGGCGGCATGCCACACTATACTGAAGCCTGTTAGAGCCTACAGCTCTAATGAGATACTTCAAAGAAACCCCCGCCATGGTAATTAATGTGGCCAGTACCTCAAAGGGGCCGGCCACATGAATAGGGGTTGGTCGCAGGCGGCCATGGATAGATGGGGTGGCAAGGACAGAGGGGGCAGTGCCCTGCACCCTTAAAGGATGGGTCGTTACTGGTTCTAACCCTTCCTTACTTTACTAAAAAGTTTTTCGTTTTTGTCTGTATTTCCATTGGAGAGATTTCCTACCACTTCCTGTCAGAACAGACAGATCTTGGACTGTTCTATCTGGTTTTGGTCTGGCACTCCTTTCTGTATTTCTGTACAATATCTGTAGACTGTACAGCAGCACACAGCCTTCTGGGACACAGCTTGCTTCCACTTAGCTATCAATTTATAATTTAATGCACATTAAATGTGTTTTTATTTGCCCATTAGCTAAATGTAGGAGGATGGGGACTGATCTGAATATTTCACAGTGGCAACTTGGTGATTCTGTCAATCACTGCTTATACATATTAGATTGTATCCAAAGCCAAAATGTACTATTTTTTTTTTTAGTTTGGTTACAGTTGAGAATATCAAACATTTTAAGATGTCACTAAAACAGAACTAGAGAAGAAATCATCCAGTAAGGACCTGTATGTCCATAACAGCTGTCTATAGGGAATTTTCTGTGTGTTCAGTAGGGATGGGCGAATGGTTCGGCCTGAGCATACGTTCGGGCCGAACTTCCGTTGTTCGCCCAATCCCTGAATTTGAACATTATGGGATGTTCAGTGAGGGGATCTGTTGTGGCTTTTTTTTTGGGTCAGTCACGCGCCCTGATTGACGATGGATTACAACGGGGGCCACTTATTTTTTTTTCTTTTTTAATAAAGGACTTGTCCCTAATTGTCTACTGTGGTTTTTTCTTTTTTGACACTTTTTGGTGAATTAGTAAGGGTACAATGTATCTGGGGGCCCCCTTATTAAAGTGGGCTTCCAGATTACTATAATCTCCCCGCCCGCAAACCTCCACAACCACAGCCCATGGTTGTGGGGAAGAGGCTCTTGTCCCCATCAAAATGGGGACAAGGTGCTTTGGGGTGGGGGGCACAGAGCCCCCCTGCCCCAAAGCACCCATACTCCCCATGGTGAGGGCATGTAGCCTGGTATGGTTCTGGAGGGGGGGCGCTCGCCCGTCCCCCTCTATCCTGGCTGGCCAGGTTACAAGCTCGGAGTCTTGTTTAGATTTTAGGGGGGACCCACATCAATTTTTTTTTAAATGTTGGCATGGAGTTCCCCTTAAAATCTATACCAGACCCGAAGGGCCTGGTATGGACTGGGGGGGGGGGGGACCCTACGGAAATTTGTTCAGAGATTTTTTTGTATATTGTCGGGAGCCAGCAATACATTACAGCCGCGATTTTAAATGACAATTTTTCCTTTACAAATGTCATTTTGCTGTGGCACTGTTCTAAACATCACAGAGGTGCGTCCTTTTACAGGCAGACTAAGGGGACCCCCAGGCACATTATTTAAAGGAATATTTCATTTTTATTGTTTCACCTTCAGCATTATTAAAATCACTGCTCCTGAAAAAACGATTGATGCAAAAACTTTTTTTTGCATTGATACATGTTCCCTAGGGCAGGACCCAGGTCCCCATATACTTTGTATGGCAATAACTTGCATATAAGCCTTTAACCACTTCAGCCCCGGAAGGATTTCACACTTTGGGACCAGAGCACTTTTTGCGATTCGGCACTGCGTCGCTTTAACTGACAATTGCGCGGTCGTGCGACGTTGTACCCAAGCCAAATTTGCGTCCTTTTTTTCCCACAAATAGAGCTTTCTTTTGGTCATATTTGATCATCGCTGCGTCATTTCTGATCACCGCTATAAACAAAAGAAGAGCGGCAATTTTGCAAAAAAAAACAAAATTTCTTACTTTTTGCTAAAATACAAATCCAAAAAAAAAATACAAAAGAACATTTTTTTTTTCATCGGTTTTGGCCGATTTATATTCTTCCTCATATTTGTGATTTAAAAAATCGCAATCAGCGTTTATTGATTGGTTTGCGCAAAAATGACCGCGTTTACGGATGATGAGAATTCATTTCTGGGGTTTTTATTATTTTTTTATTTTTTACTAGTAATGGCGGTGATCTGCAATTTTTAGCGGTACTGCGATATTTGGGCAGACATGTCGGACCATTTTGACACTTTTTTGGGACCATTGGCATTTATAACCATTTGGGTTAACCTGCAGGGGGCGCTCTAAGGGTTAATTGTGTTCCCTGGGTGTGTTCTAACTGTGTGTGGGCTGCCCTAGCAGGGGAAGGGAAGTGATCACAGCTTCCATGTGGAGGAAGGCTGTGATCACAGCCCTTCCCCCTCTCACAGAACGAAGGTCCGTGTTTACTTACACGGACCTCTGTTCTTTCAGTGCGGGGGGGCATCGCGGGTAACCGGTAGCGATCGAGTCCACCGCACCCGCTCCCTGGCCCCCTCGAACACAGTGAGCATGCGGGCGTGCCTCCGGCGGCGCGCACGTGCTCACAGTGCGCGATCTCGCAGCCGCCGTCGTATGACGGCGGTTTGCGATATCGAGCCACTTTGTCGCCGTCAACCTGCGGTTGACGGTCGGCAAGTGGTTAAAGTGAGCACTTTTGATTTTTCATGTTTGGGTCCCATAGACTTTAACTGTGTTCGAATACTCGGACAAATTTTTTTGTCTGTTCGCATGTTCTGGTGCAAACCAAACCGGGGATGTTTGGCCCATCCCTAGTGTTCAGTGGGATGTTCTGCCGAGCACACAGTCATTATGTTGCTGGGAGCAGGGCCGGTAAGCTTCCCCACTGACAGCTGAAAGAAAAGAAAAATTGCCGGCAATACAAAATAAAAATAAAAATGGCATGGGGCCCCCCACCAGAGTCCAGTCCCTTATCCGAGCACACAGCCTGGCAGGCCAGGAAAGGCAGTGAGTGCCCCCCCAAACCATACCAGGCCACATGCTCTCAACATGGGGGGTTGGTGCTTTGGGGCGGGGGGGCTCTGCCCCTCTACTCCAAAGCACCTTGTCCCCATGTTGATAGGGACAAGGGCCTCTTCCCAACAATGCTGGGTTGTATTTGTGGGGGTCTGCGGACAGGGGACTTATCGGAATCTGGAAGCCCCCTTTAACAAGGGGGCCCCCAGATCCGGTCCATCCCACCTATGTGAATGAATATGGGGTACACATTCACCAAAAAAGTGACATAAATAAATAAAAACAGTAAACAGGTTTTTGACAATTCCTTTATTTAAAAAAAAATTAAAAATCAATGTCCCCCGGGCAACAGATCTACATCGGAGCATATTGTTTTTTTTTTTTATTTCTTTTATTTTTTTTAATAAAGGGGATGTCAAAACCTGCCTATTGTTTTTATTTATTTTATAAGGTTGTGATAAGATTTCATATGGTTGTGGGGATGAGGCCCTTGTCCCTATCAACATGACTCTGCCCCCCAAAGCACCCACCCCCCCATATTTAGGACATGTGAACTGGAAAGGTTCAGGGGGGGAACTCCCTCACCCCCCTTTCCTGACCCACCAGGCTGCATGTCCGGATAAGTTCTGGTATGGATTTTGGGGGGACACCATGCCATTTTTTTATATTTTGGCATGGGGTACTCTATAAAATCCGTACCAGACATGAAGGACCTGGTATGGACTGGAGGGACTCCCCACACTGTTTTTTTTTGTTTTTTTTTTCAATAGCTGGGTGCTGGCAATTGCAACCGCTAGTCATTTTAAACGTGCTTTGACTCGTTTTTTTTTTCTTTAGAAATTTAATTTTTGTTACAGCATGTTCTATGCATGTTACAGATGTGCAAATTTGCAGGCAGACTAAGGGGATCCCCCGGGCACAATATTTAAAGGAATTTTCTGTTTTTATTGTTGCACTTTAAGCATCATTAAAATCACAACTCCTTTAAAAACGATTACTTTTAAAAAAATGTTTGGCATTGATACATATCCCCCAGGGCAGTACCCTGGCCCACATGCCCTTTTTATGGCCAATAACTTGCACATAAGCCTTCAAAATGGGGACTTTTGATTTTTCAAGTTTGGGCCCACAGACTTCAGTGGGATTCAGAGTTCGGCTGTTCTGGTGCGAACCGAACTGGGGAGCGATCGGCCCATCTCTACTGATTAACAGAAAACACCAGTACCAGTGAAATCTAGTACCAATGTTTGCCAGAACCAGCCTTCTGATCACAGACATCACCAGTAGTAATGTGTAAGCCAGAACTAGTGTCTGGTCATCAGCTAGCACCTGTACAAATGAAATCTAATACCATTGTCATGCTTGCTAGCTTGCATCGGTACCAGTGTTATCAGGTACCAGTGTCAGTCAGAGTCAATGTCCTGATGGCCAGCCACCACCAGTACCAGTAAAATTAAGTAAGACTGTCCCAATCACCAGCTAGCACCATTACCAGTGTCTTTAATTAACAGTGTAAGCCAAGAACCAGTGTCCTGGTGTCTTAGCCAGCACCAACACCAGTGATATCAGGTACCAGTACAGCTATTACCAAAAATGTCCACAAAATGTACATTACTGAAAAAGCTTTAAACATTCTCAAAAAAACAGAAGTGACAATGATTTAGTCACTTCCAGTTTCTGTTTGTTTACAAGCCATTACTGGCGTGTAAAGCAGCCAATCAGACCTATCTTTGATTGATCGGCTGCTTTGAATATATGGGGTTTAGTAGAGCCAGGATCTCTCCTGTAATGGCCCATGCTACCACAAGGGATATTGTTCATCCCTTGTTATAGCAATAAAGTTCAATTAAAAAAAATAATTAAAGATACAATGTAAAACATAACAAAAATATAATAATAAGGCCTCATATACATGGGTGTTTGTTTATTTAATATATTTTATGAGCGTTTCGTAGCGTTTCGTGGCGTCAGCGTCAACAAGCGTTTTTTTTAAAAAGACATCCCACAACAATTTATTCACTCCCAAATTACCCACAATGCAAATGGAACACAATAAAAAACGTTGGAGACCATGTGACGATGCCATTTTGGTTGGAGAGAGTGAGGAGAGAGCATTGCGAATGTGTAGAAGTTTTGTCAGTATTTTTGTGGTTTTCTGCCTGTCTGTTGCGATTTTTTTAGCATGGATCCCGTCATGCAAAAAGTTGATCAGGCAATTCTGCTGATCATTTTGCAGAGGTTGCAGGGAAAGAAAGTTGGAGGAGGAGGAGAGAATCAGCAGAATGAGCAGAAGACGATACTGGATACACCCTATGGTGTCCCAGCACCAGTCGGTGGGGTACTATGCCAGCATCTACGCACAACTGCGTGTGTACCCAGATAAGTTCCAAAACTTTTCACGGATGTCGGTGGCATCGTTCAATCACGACCCTGTGGTATCCCACATAGGTCATAGCAGAAGACGAGTAAGACGACTAAGAGAGGAGGAGGAGGTTGAAAGAAAGGGACGTTGGAGACGTTTTACTAGTCGTCTTAACGGACTAGTTGAAAAACGTACTGCCCTAGGTACGATTTTTTTAGCGTTGTCTGTCCGTCTTTTGGTGTTTTTATGACTGTTTTGAAGATGTGTAAGCGTTACGAGAGAGGAGTGAGAGAGGTTGGTTTTACCGT
>BLSH010130784.1:129753-139886 GCA_018402905.1 Glandirana rugosa | reverse complement strand
AAGCAGCGGTATTTGAAATCTCTAATTTCTGCTATCTGTCCTCAGAGCAACAGCACAGACAGCAGTAGTAAAGTAATCTATCTCAGGATGCAGGATCAGGTCTTAAAATGTCTCAAATCTCTCCCTCACGCAGTCAGCTACCTTTCCCTACACTAACCCAAGGAGCATGTGACTGCAGCACTGTGACTCCAGCTTATAAAGAGGCTGGGTCACATGATGCACTGGCCAATCACAGCCATGCCATTAGTAGGCATGGCTGTGATGGCTTCTAAGGGCAAACCAGTGAAACGCTTGTTGATTGGCTGCCCTGCAGCTTCTCAACACGTGGAGTAAAATAGCAGAACCCCGGACCGAACCCGAACGATTTTTGAAATGTCCGGGTCCGGGTCCGTGCCACGGACACCCGAAAGTTCGGTACGGACCCGAACGTTACAGTCCGGGTTCGCTCAACACTATTTACAAGCCATTACTGGCGTGTAAAGCAGCCAATCAGACCTATCTTTGATTGATCGGCTGCTTTGAATATATGGGGTTTAGTAGAGCCAGGATCTCTCCTGTAATGGCCCATGCTACCACAAGGGATATTGTTCATCCCTTGTTATAGCAATAAAGTTCAATTAAAAAAAATAAATTAAAGCTACAATGTAAAACATAACAAAAATATAATAATAAGGCCTCATATACATGGGTGTTTGTTTATTTAATATATTTTATGAGCATTTCGTAGCGTTTCGTGGTGTCAGCGTCAACAAGCGTTTTTTTTAAAAAGACATCCCACAACAATTTATTCACTCCCAAATTACCCACAATGCAAATGGAACACAATAAAAAACATTGGAGACCATGTGACGATGCCATTTTGGTTGGAGAGAGAGAGGAGAGAGCATTGCGAATGTGTAGAAGTTTTGTCAGTATTTTTGTGGTTTTCTGCCTGTCTGTTGCAATTTTTTTAGCATGGATCCCGTCATGCAAAAAGTTGATCAGGCAATTCTGCTGATCATTTTGCAGAGGTTGCAGGGAAAGAGAGTTGGAGGAGGAGGAGAGAATCAGCAGAATGAGCAGAAGACGATACTGGATACACCCTATGGTGTCCCAGCACCAGTCGGTGGGGTACTATGCCAGCATCTACGCACAACTGCGTGTGTACCCAGATAAGTTCCAAAACTTTTCACGGATGTCGGTGGCATCGTTCAATACGCTACAGGAGAAGCTCCGGCCCAGACTGGTGAGGACGGACACCGAGATGCGGCGCTCTGTGTCACCTGAGGAACGTCTGCTGGTGACACTGCGGTAAGTTTTATTTTATAACACATTAGGGGTGGGGGTAGGGTGTAGCATATATAGGGTATAGTCAGGGGTGCATGGTTCGGAATAGGGATTAGGGGATAAAGATTAAGGCAGTGTTCACACCATTGCTAATTGTTTGCGGGTTCCCAGCATCCAATTCGCAATAGCATGAGATTTCAACCGGCTCTCTATGGGGCCAGTTCACCTATCACCACAGCAGGTCCGATGCGTTTTTCACAAAAACACTGTGTGACTTTTGGTCCGTTTCAGGTCTAAATTCAGCCAAAAATCTGGACTGAAATCTGACCTGAAGCGGTGAACCAGGACGCACTGGACCCCTGCTGTGAGCCGCATGTGAACCCAGCCTGAGGTGCATCATAGGTGTTAATATAAGGATAGTATAGGCTTAGTGCATGAAAACTAATTCTAATTTAATTTCTAATATTTTCTTTCAAGGTTTTTGGCAAAGGGGCAAAGCTTCACAACTTTGCACCATTACTTTTTGCTAGGCGTGGCAACGGTGTCAGAAATCGTCAGGGAGACATGTGTCGCTATATGGGAGGAGCTACATGGAGTGGTAATGCCGGAGCCCATCGAAGACATATGGGAACATGTTGTGGATACATTCTGGGAAAAAACACAGTTCCCAAATTGCATAGGGGGCCTGATTGGTAAACACATCAGGGTGTAGAAACCACCCCACTTCAGATCATCATGTTTCAATTTTAACCACTCCAGATCCGCGCTATTGCCGAAGTATGGCTCCAGCGTGGATCTGAAATGCCGGGACGATGTCCATGGACGTTGTCCCCTGTGCACGCTCCTCGCGCGTCCCCTGGCGGCGCGAGCGTGCCCGTGGCTCGGGCGGACCTGCCGATCTCTTTTAGCAGCCTCAGAACGGGGAACCGCCGATGTAAACACGGCGGTTCCCCGTTCTGTGACAGGGGACATACCAGATCTACTGATCCTTGTCACTGGGATCAGTTAGATCTGTTATGTTCCGGCCAGCCCTGCCCCCCCACAGTTAGAACACACCCGGGAACATATTTAACCCCTTCACTGTCCCCTGCAGGTTAACCCCTTCACTGCCAATGACATTTACACAGTAATCAGTGGATATTTAAATTTCTTATCGCTGTATAAAGGTCATTGGTCCCAAAAATGTGTAAAAAAATGTCTGTCATTTCTACGGCAATATCGCAGTCCCGATAAAAATCGCAGATCGCTGCCATTACTAGTAAAAAAAATAAAAATAATAAAAACGCCATAAATCAATTCCCAGTTTGTAGACACGATAACTTTTGCGCAAACCAATCAATATACGCCGATTGCGTTTTTTTTTTTTTTACCAAAAATATGTAGAAGAATATATATTAGCCAAAACTGATGAATAATTTTTTTTTAATGGTTTTGTACTTTAGCAAAAAAGTAAAAAATATTGTTCTTTTTTGCAAAATTGTCACTCATTTTTTGTTTATGGCGGCGATCAGAAATGATGCAGAGGTGATCAAATACCACCAAAAGAAAGCTCTATTTGTGGGGAAAAAAGGACGCAAATTTTATTTGGGTACAACGTCGCACGACCGCGCAATTGTCATTCAAAATGCGACAGCGCTGAAAGCCAAAAATTGGTCTGGGCAGGAGGGTGTTTAAGTGCCCAGTAAGGAATTGGTTAAAAAATATTTTTCCATGGTCCTGCTAGCGTTGGCTGATGCAAATTTAAAATTCCTGACGGTGGATGTCAGAGCCTATGGCAGCCAAGGTGATGCACGTATATTCCAGGAGTCGGCTTTTGGATGCCACTTAAATGAAGGAAAAGTGAACATCCCGCCTAGCAGACCCCTACCATACACCGATGAGCCCAATGTACCACTGGTGATGGTCGTGATGAGGCCTTCAGACTGGCAGAAAATTTAATGAGGCCATACAGTGGTTACGGACTCAGCCACAAAAAGAAAATTTTCAATTACAGACTTAGCCGAGTATGCCGGGTTGTCAAATGTGCCTTCGGAGTCTGCACCGCAAAATGGAGGGTATTGCTGACCTGCATGCAGCTGGACGTAGAAAATGCCATCCAAGTTGTGCTGGCGTGCTGTGTGCTCCACAACTTCTTATGTAGCAGTGACACTTGTAATGTAGAACCAGAACCCACACCCCAGAGTCAACGCCATCAATTCATGGACTTGAGAGCATCTGCTCGGGTAATGAGCATCCGAAACCAATTTGCAGCTTTTTTTGTTTCGCCAGATGGAGAAGTTTCCTGGCAAGATGATCATGTCTAAAAAAATTACCTATCCTTTCAATAAAGCCCATTTTATTAATTTTACTTGATTGTATGGCTTTTTTACTTAGCATATTTTTACTAGTGAATTTCATTCTGACCAGGACACGCGCATGCTGAGAACTCCGTTAGGGCTTAGCATGTGCATGTCCTGGTCAGCATGAAAAGTACTTTGCATTCTGACAAGGACATGCGCATGCTGAGGACTCCATTTGGCCTTAGCATGCGCATGTCCTGCTCAGCATGAAAAGTACTTTGCATTCTGACAAGAACACGCGCATGCTAAGGACTAATTTTGTCCTTAGCATGCGCGTGTCCTGTTCAGTATGGAAAGTACTTTGCATTCTGACCAGGACACGCGCATGCTAATAACTAATTTTGTCCTTAGCATGCGCGTGTCCTGTTCAGCATGGGATGTACTTTGCATTCTGACCAGGGCACGCGCATGCTAAGGACTAATTTTGTCCTTAGCATGCGCGTGTCCTGTTCAGCATGGAATGTACTTTGCATTATGACCAGGACACGCACATGCTAAGGACTCATTTTGTCCTTAGCATGCACGTGTCCTGTTCAGCATGGAAAGTACTTTGCATTCTGACCAGGACACGCGCATGCTAAGGACTCATTTTGTCCTTAGAATGCGCGTGTCCTGTTCAGCATGGAATGTACTTTGCATTCTGACCAGGACACGCGCATGCTAAGGACTAATTTTGTCCTTAGCATGCGCGTGCCCTGTTCAGCATGGATTGTTCTTTGCATTCTGACCAGGACACGCGCATGCTAAGGACTAATTTTGTCCTTAGCATGCGCATGCCCTGTTCAGCATGGAATGTACTTTGCATTCTGACCAGGACACGCGCATGCTAAGGGCTCATTTTGTCCTTAGCATGCGCGTGTCCTGTTCAGCATGGAATGTACCAAATAGAAATAAACAAGAAAGATCGCATTAGCTGATAATAAAGACAATCAGACAAAATATCAGTAGAAAATAATATTATTTATTTTTTTATAAATTGTGGTATGTGGGGGATCTGGGCTCAGGGGGAGGGTTCCTGGGCTCAGGGGGAGGGTATGGTGATTGGGCACGAGGGTAACTTGGGCCATGGGGATGAGGGTAATTATGACCTGGGTAGAAGGAGGAGGACTGTGGAAATTCGGGGAAGTGGGGGAAAGGTGACGGGGTCGGCGGCATACCTGGCAGGCCAGCATGCTGGGTCATGATGGGCTGTGGAAATGGCTGTGAAGGAGGTGGCTGGTATGAGGGGGGAGGTGCTAGGACTGTTGATGTCCTGGAGGAAATTGGGGGATCCTGTGAAACAGTGCATGGATTCACAGGCGGTTGTTGGCCACTTATTTTGGCCTGGCGATATAATTTCGCCAGGTCAAAAATGTGTTCCATGCACTGCGTCGACTCTTCTCCCCCAATGTCCTGCAGTACATGGTACAATGTACGGCAGAAGCTGGCGGTACCGTTGTTGGGATCCAAAAAAGGATTGGTACTCTGCCGCTCCTGCCATATTTCCTGTAACAGTCCTAACTCCTCTTCCTCATTAGGACCGATGCCAGCACTTTGGGCAGTGCTCCCTCGGCCACGTCCACGCCCGCGCCCACGACCTCGAAAACTGACTTCAGCAGGCATCTCCCCATGCTGAGGCACTGCCTGCTCCACAGGGACAAGAAAAAAAAATAAATACAATTTAGAAGGTTGGTTTACAGATGGACATACATTGCAGTACAGAAAAGATGGACAGTAGTGTTGAGCGGACCCAGACTGTAATGTTCGGGTCCGTACCGAACTTTCGGGTTCGGGTTCTGGGTTCTGGTAGTTGATCACGCATGTTGAGATTTCACATACTGCTACTTTGAGAGACAGATTCCAGATCAAACTCTGCATAACACAACGATCGCTATGATCGTGCACAACGATCAGATTGTTGGAGTAATTTGAGATTTCACATACTGCTGCTTTGAGTGACACATTGCAGATCAAACCCTGCCTAACACAACGATCGTTAAGATCGTACACAACGATCAGATTGTGGTGGTAATTTGAGATTTCCCATACTGCCGCTTTGAGTTATCTGACTGCACTAGGTAGAGGCTTCTGCTTAGAGGGACAGATTATTGTTCAAAAATCATTGCCTGCTGCTATAGGGCCAGGTTACAGCTGTTACTGTAAGTGACACATTATTGTTCAAAAATCATCTCCTAGTTCTAAAGGGAGAGTTTCCAGATGTTGCTTAGAGGGACAGATTATTGTTCAAAAACCATTGCCTACTCCTATAGGGCCATGTTCCAGCTGTTGCTGTAAGTGACACATTATTGTTCAAAAATTATCTCCTAGTTCTAAAGGGAGAGTTTCCAGCTGTTGCTTAGAGGGACAGATTATTGTTCAAAAACCATTGCCTACTCCTATAGGGCCAGGTTCCAGCTGTTGCTGTAAGTGACACATTATTGTTCAAAAATCATCGCCTAGTTCTAAAGGGAGAGCTTCCAGCTGTTGGTGTGAGCAGTGCATTTCTTGCACCAAAATGAAAAGTCCGGCTACGTTGGTGTTTTTTTTTAAAAAAAAGGTATTAATTGGTATTAATAAATACTTACATAGGGCTACATAGTACATTTGCGGGCCCAATGAAGAGAGCAAATAAGGGACGTGGTCATGGTGCTGCTGGTGATGCTGGTGCTGCTGGTGTTGGTGGTGTTGGTGAACCTCCTGTTGGAAGGAGAGGACGTGGTCGAGGTGTGCCAGCTACATGCACAAAGGAAACACCTTCCTCAGGTAGCCAACAGAACCTTCAGGTATATGGTAGGCCAGAATGCCCCTCAACGATTGGTGAGGCCAGAACAAGTACAGGCGATAGTAGATTGGGTGGCTGACAATGCCTCCAGTTCCTTCACATTGTCTCCCGCCCGGTCCCTTGATGAAAGCTCAGAGTTGGCACCTGAACCCCATGGCCATCTGTCTTTCACCTCAGCCCCTTGTAAATTAGCGAAGCAGTCTGAGCCCCAAGTCCTGCAAGAGATTAGAGCTGCCCCAGAAGTGGAAGACATTGAGTGCACTGATGCCCAACCACTTCTGTTGAAGGATGAGGACATGGAAACACCAGCGCAGCACATTTCTGATGATGATGAAACACAGGTACCAACTGCTGCAGCTTGCCTCAGTGTGCAGACTGACAAGGAGGGCAATGGTGAAGGCTGGGTGGAAGATGATGTGGAGGATCATGAAGTCCTAGACCCCACATGGAATGAGGGTCATGCGAGTGACATGTGGAGTTTGGAGGAAGAGGTGGTGGTCGCACAGAGGCACCAGCACAGCAAAAGAGGAAGCAGGTTGCAAAAGCTACTACCCCCCTCACCCAGGGACCTAGCACACCAAAGGCAGCTCAAAGGCGTTCCCCCACGTGGCAGTTCTTCTGACAATGTGCTGACGACAAGACACGAGTGGTTTGCAAGCTGTGCAATGATAGCCTTAGCCGGGGCATAAATTTTCTCAACCTGAGCACAACCCCCATGACCAGGCATCTAAATTCAAGGCACAAGCTGCATTGGAATAATTACCTCAAAATCCAAGAAAGGTCTCGGCCTCCTCCTGCTTCCTCTTCTGCTGCTGCCTCGGCCTCTTCCTCCACCTCTACAGTGACAGTGTCACCTGCCACCCAGCAAACAGACGATATGACAGCAATGCCACCATGTCCACCACCGTCCCCAAGCATTTCCACATGGTCCCATGGAAGCTTACAGCTGTCCATCTCCCAAATCCTGGAGAGAAAGAGGAAGTACCCCCTACCCACCCACGATCCTTGGTCCTGAATGCCAGCATTTCAAAATTCCTGGCCTTTGAAATGCTGTCATTCCATCTGGTGGACACGGACAGTTTCAAAAACCTGATGGCGGTGGCTGTCCCACAGTACGTGGTACCCAGCCGCCACTAATTTTCCTGGCGAGCCATCCCTTCCCTGCACAAACAAGTCGGGGACGAGATCAAGTGTGCACTGCACAATGCCATCAGTGGCAAGGTCCACATAACCACTGATACATGGACCAGAAAGCACGGGCAGGGACGCTATATCTCGCTAACTGCACACTGGGCAAATGTAGTGGCGGGTGGGCCTGAGCCGGCTAGCCATTTGGCGCATGTCCTTCCACCACCGAGGATTGCAGGGCATTTCTCTTTGCCTCCTGTTGCCTCCTCCTCCTACTGCGCTTCTTCCTCCTCGACCACCCACTCATCCGCTCAGCGTAACATCTTCACCACCAACATCAGCACATCCAGGGGGAAACTACAGCAGGCTGTTTTAAAATTGATATGTTTGGGGGATAAACCCCATACTGTGCAGGAGCTGTGGACGGGCATTGAACAACAGACCAATGAGTGGTTGTTGCCACTGAGCCTCAAGCCCGGCCTGGTGGTGTGCGACAATGGCCAAAATCTTGTAGCGGCTCTGGGCCGAGCCGGTTTGTCGCACATCCCTTGCCTGGTGCATGTGCTGAATTTGGTGGTACAGAATTTTTTAAAAAACTACCCGGATATGTCAGAGCTGCTGCATAAAGTGCGGGCCGTCTGTGCACACTTTCGGCGTTCTCACCCTGCTGCTGCTCGCCTGTCTGCGCTGCTGCTGAACTTCGGCCTTCCCGCTCACCGCCTCATATGCGACGTGCCCACAAGGTGGAACTCCATCTTGCACATGCTGGAGAGACTATGCGAGCAGCAGCAGGCAATAGTGGAGTTTCAGCTGCAGCACACACGGGTCAGTCGCTCTGCGGAACAGCAACACTTCACCATCAAAGAGTGGGCCTCCATGCGAGACCTGTGTAGCGTATTGCGGTGTTTTGAGTACTCCACCAACATGGCCAGTGCCGATGATGCTGTTACTATAGCGTTACTATACCACTTCTATGTCTCCTTGAAAAAACACTTCGGGCCATGATGGAAGAGGATGTGGCACAGGAGGATGAGGAGGAGGAGGAGGAAGAGGGGTCATTTCCACGGTTATCAGGCCAGTCATTCGCAAGTGGCTCGAAGCGTGGGTCCTGCACCAGCATAGGCCAGTTCAAAAATATTCAGGCCAGGGCACAGTTCTGGAGGACGAGGAGGATGAGGAAGATGAGGAGGAGGAGGAGGAATTGCAGCAGGGTGGCACCCAACGCAGCTTGTGGGTATCACTGGAGCATGGCTGGGGGGATACAGAGGACACAGATGATATACCTCCCACAGAGGACAGCTTGTCTTTGCCTCTGGGCAGCCTGGCACATATGGCTGACTACATGCTGCAGTGCCTGCGCAACGACAGCCGAGTTGCCCACATTGTAACTTGTTCTGATTACTGGGTGGCCACCCTGCTGGATCCCCATTACAAGGACAACATGCCGTCCTTAATACCCTCACTGGAGCGTGAGAGGAAGATGCGCGACTACAAGCGCACACTGGTAGAGGCGCTGCTGAGGGCATTCCCAAATGACACCGGGGGCTCAGCGGAAGCACAAGGCGAAGGCAGAGGAGGAGGAAGAGGCCACCAACGCAGCTGTGCCACCGCCAGCACCTCAGAAGGCAGGGTTAGCATGGCCGAAATGTGGCAAAGCTTTGTCAGCAGCCCACCACAACAAACAGCACCACCAGCCGATAGACAACGTCTTAGCAGGAGGCAGCATTTCAGCAACATGGTGCAAGAGTATGTGTGCACACGCCTACAAGTACTGACTGATGGGTCTGCCCCATTCAACTTCTGGGTCTCCAAATTGGCAACATGGCCTGAGCTTGCCGTTTATGCCTTGGAGGTGCTGGCCTTCCCTGCAGCCAGTGTATTGTCTGAACGTGTGTTTAGCACGACAGGAGGCGTTATCACAGACAAGCACAGCCGTTTGTCCACAGCCAACGTGGACAAGCTAACCTTTATTAAAATGAATCAGGCATGGATCCCACAAGACTTGTCTGTACCTTGTGCAGAATAAACATTTAGACCGGACTCACACAGCCATTCGTATACTTGTTTTTTTTAATAGGCCTCAATATTTTGGGGGCTACCCCAATTATAAACAAACAAAAAAAAAATACAGTGCTGGCTACTAGAGTTGAGCGAACCCGGACTGTAAAGTTGGGGTCCGTACCGAACTTTGGGGTGTCCGGGACCCGGACCCGGACTTTTCAAAAAAAGTCCGGGTTCGGATCCGGGGTTCTGGTAATTTTAATGAAAAATCTTAAAAATGCTGTAAAAAAGCCCAGGAAGGTCCTAGAGGTCTGAAAAAGGAAGGAAAATGTGGGTAAGGGTGGGACAAGTGCCCTACAAAGAAATGGGGACAGGGAAATAACTTTAAATATTTTTTAAAAAATAAAAACATAAAAAATGCAAAAATGGAGATCATCTTCAAAATGGGTCTGAAAAGTATTAATTAACATTAGAGGCCATAGAACTGTTCTAAAGTCATCTTCAAACGGTGTCTAAAAAGTATAAATAAGCCGGGAGTACCCATATCACTGTTCTGCAAAATGTGTGTATCACTTTAAATGAAACCGGGAATCAGTGCACATCTCTTCTGCACAATTATTTCAAGTATGTGTGTAAAA
>BLSH010130784.1:91231-113801 GCA_018402905.1 Glandirana rugosa | reverse complement strand
ACAATGTGATGCAGTCCGTCACAAACCAGAGGCTTGGAAGACGTTGGACCTTTCAACAGGACAATGATCCCAAGCATACCTCCAAGTCCACTAGAGCATGGTTGCAGATTAAAGGCTGGAACATTTTGAAGTGGCCATCGCAGTCACCAGACTTAAATCCGATTGAGAACCTCTGGTGGGACTTAAAGAAAGCAGTTGCAGTGCGCAAGCCTAAGAATGTGACTGAACTGGAGGCTTTTGCCCATGATGAATGGGCGAAGATACCCGTAGATCGCTGCAAGACACTTGTGTCAAGCTATGCTTCACGTTTAAAAGCTGTTATAACTGTAAAAGGATGTTGTACTAAGTACTAAGATTGAATGTCACTTGGGGGTTGAATAAAAGTGATAATGATGTGAGCTCAGAAAAGACATTTGTGGTTATTTCATTATAAATTATACTAAGGTGGAAGAGTATTGCGCTAAGATAGAAAATATAAAGTAGCAGCAACAACTAGTGTGATAATGTCACCAACAAAAATACATTTTCATTATAAATGTTATGTTATATTTGTCTGACCTACACGTGCCTCTTTGATTTAATTGTAAGCAGGATGACTGAATGATCATAATCAATGTCAAACCGACCAAAACAATCAATTTCATTGGGGGTTGAATAATTTTGAACACAACTGTAAATGAAGGCGCTAGGTTGGTGGCCTCCTTAGATATGGAAAAGGCCTTCAACAAGGTCAAATGGCCTTTTCTGTGGGAGGTAATCAAAAGATTGGGGTTTCCTGGTTGCGAACAATATACAGGAATCCCATGTCATCTGTGAATCTGGGGGAGGACTTTCATCTCTTTTCCAACTGTATAGGGTACGGGTCAGGGTTGCCCTCTTTTCTTTTTTTCTATAGCTTTCGAACCCATAGCAGAGGCCATTTGGGCCTCCTCGGATATCCAGGGCCTTAGGATTGGGGGCCTGGAGAAGAGGGTAGCCCTTTATGCAGATGATATGCTGCTTTTTTTTAAAAGACTCTGGCCCCTCATTGCAGGGGGCTTTAAAGGTGATGAATGATTATGCTGCAGTTACGGGATTGAGGGTCAACTGGACTAAATCTTTAATGTTTCCCATAGACTTGGGGGCGGTGAGTCCAACATCAATGCATGTACCCCTGCAATGGCTTACAGAATTTAAGTATCTAGGGATAGTGGTCTCAAGACAGGCTTCAGATTATTTTTCTCTTAATATAGCCCCTGCAGTCCAGGAAATGAAGGAAAGATTAAAGATATGGCAGAAGCTTCAATTATCATTATTAAGTTGCGTGAATATAATAAAGATGTAGCTCCTCCTGAAACTTTTATATCTGTTTAGGAACTTCCCACAATGGCTACCAAAATCTTTTTTTTTTTTTTTTCCATAAAGTTTTATTGACATGAAAAAAAAAGAGTACAGAACATTAGGGTGTGTTCATAGACAGATGGATAATTAAAAGTTGTATCAATACACATTGACTACAGAGTCACGCATGTGATAAGGTCATCTTTTGATTGTCTTGGAATACACTGTCTAGTGCTAGAGATTCAGTGTTATTGTAAGAGGGTCATATATATGTTATGAAAAATAAGGGGGGGGGGTGAGGGATGGAAGGTATGGGAGGGGATTGGGGGTTAGCAGAGTTGTGTCTAAAAATAGCGGATGGGGGTAGTAGTCGAGGGGGGTGGATGAGGGATAGGAAATATAGGAAAGGGGGGGGGTTGGGGGTTAGCAGAGTTGTATCTAATAATAGTGGATGGGGGTAGTAGTCGAAGGTAGGATATCTTCTATAGAGGAAGTTGTTCGTCATACTAAATTCACCTTTTTTATTTTTCCCTTTGCATTAGGGCTTTATATCGATCTGTCGATTTGAAGTCAATCCAAGTTGACCATGTCTTGTGATAAGAAGTAATACGTTCATGAGAGATCACGATCAGTTCTTCCATTTCTTGAACTTTGTTTAGTCTGTGGAACCAGTCGCGTATAGATGGGACTGCCCTCTGCCTCCATAGAGGGGGAATACACATTCTCGCTAAGTTAATCATATGCGGTATGTGGTATGAGGAAACTCTTCGGATTATTTCATGGACTTCAGTCCAGAAAGAGGAGACAAGGGGGCAGTCCCACCAAATGTGGAGCATCGTTCCTTTGTGTTTGTGGCATCTCCAGCATAGGTCAGTGACTGCTGGAAAAAATTTGTGTAGTATAGAGGGGGTTCTATACCATTGGGTAAGGACTTTATAGTTGTGTTCTTGTGTGGTTGTGTTCAGCGTTCCCTTTAAGGCGATTGAGCATGCTGATTCCCAGTGTTTGTCTGAGAGGGAAGTTTCTCCTAGGGCTGTCCAAGATTTTTTAATTAGGCATAAATGATCTGGTTCTGCCGAAGAGAGCAGGGCGTAAATTGAATCTATAATATGTTTCTGTGGGGGACCAAAGCATAGTTTTTCAAAGGTTGTGAGGGGTCTGGAGAAGTTTAGCTTATGTGGGTGGTTAGTTAAATAGTGTCTAATCTGATAAAAGGGCCAGAATGATATTGGGGGGATGTTCAAGGTTTCGGATAGGGCTGAGGGAGTGAGTAACTTTCCTCCCTGGAAGAAATCTACAGCTCTGGGGAAGAGATTGGGTGGAAGGGAGGCAAATCTGTCTTCCGTGCCAGGTGGGAAATCAGGGTTCTGTTTAAGTGGAGTCATCGGGCCTGGGATGGTCACTAGGATCTTGGACTTGGCGATATTCTGTAGGGCGGCTATTGGAGGGTATATAAGAGGGTGAGTTTTGTGACATTTGTTGCTGAGTTTGCCCGGTAACCAAGCCAATTGGTGAGGCGGGGAGCCTGTGACGAGTTGTTCTAGTTGGACCCAGTCTTTTTGGTTTTCATGTATATGTCCATCCACTAATTTCGCCAGTAATACCGCAATATGGTATTTACGAAAATTAGGTAATCCTATTCCTCCTTTATTTTTGAGTGCCATGAGTCTCTGCAAGCTAATTCTTGGGGTTTTGCCATTCCACAGGAAAGAATTGAGTTTGGATTGTAAGGTTTGGAAGAAGGGTTTTGGTAATGAGATGGGAATTGTCTGTGTAAGGTACAGGAATCTGGGCAGCACCGTCATCTTCAGTGCCGCTGCTCTGCCAAACCAGGACATATTTAATCTGTCCCAGTTGGTCAGATCGCTGGTACATTTTTGTAGGAAGGGGACAAAATTCAGGGGGTAAAGTTTGGTTGGATCAGGGGGAAGTCTAATTCCTAAGTAGGGGATGTCGCTTGATGTCCATGAAAAGGGAGAAGATGCTATGATGTCCGTTAGTGTTTTGTCAGGAAGGGAGATATTGAGGGCCAAAGATTTGGCAAAGTTTATTTTGAAA
Organism: Glandirana rugosa; assembly: GCA_018402905.1. NCBI lineage: Eukaryota > Metazoa > Chordata > Amphibia > Anura > Ranidae > Glandirana > Glandirana rugosa. Next base: position 110,423 of record BLSH010130784.1, on the reverse strand, counting down.
TAGGAAAGCAACCTATATATGTGGAGTTCTTTAAGGAAGTTCGGAATCATGATTTTAGGTTTGGAGAGAAAAAATAAGATATCATCCGCGTATGCCGCAATTTTGAGGGTCTTGTTAGCAATGTCTATTCCTGATATATCAGGGTTATTACGGATGTTATTGAGTAAGGGTTCTAGTGTGAGGATGAAAATCAGAGGGGACAAGGGACATCCCTGCCTGGTACCATTGCGGATTGAGAAGGTGTCCGACAGGTGGCCGTTAACTCTTACTCTAGCCGACGGGTTTGAGTAGAGACTCAAGATGCTAGCAAGCATAAATTCTCCCAGTCCCAAGTATCGCAGGACCTCTCCAATGAAGTCCCAGGCCACTCTGTCGAACGCCTTCTCCGCGTCTGTGGACAGAAAGAAACCCTCAGCACTCGATTGTTGGAGCCAGTGACAAACATTGATTGCCTTAATCGTGTTATCCCTAGCCTCGCGGCTGGGAACAAAGCCCACTTGGTCTTTGGAGATTAGCACAGGGAGGAATGATATCAATCTATTAGCCAGAATTTTCGAAAACAATTTTATGTCAGTGTTGAGGAGTGATATGGGACGATAGCTACTCGGTTGGGTGGTGTCCTTTCCAGTTTTGGGAATGACTGTTATATGGGCTTCCAATAAATCTCTATGTGGGGTCTTTGTCTTGGCTAGGGAATTAAATGCTTTGGTGAAGTGTGCCGCAAGCTGTGTAGAGAAGGTATTATAATAGGCGTTCGAAAAGCCATCTGGGCCTAGGCTTTTGCCTGGTTTCATTGAGGATGCTGCTTGGAGGAATTCTTCGTTCCTTAGTGGGGAATCTAATACTTGGCTATCCTCAGGTGTTAATTTAGGTAGCCTGGATTTGGTGAGATAGTCCTGTATTGCTTGCGTTCGTGTTGGTGTGTGTGGGATCGATCTAGGTGTAGGGTTAATGTTATAGAGTTTAGTATAGTAATCTGCGAAAACTACTGCGATTTCATCAGATCGCTGGACCTTGTGGCCGTGTTGGTTTTGAATAAGGGAGATGTTTGATTGGGTTCTCTTCCCCTGAAGGAGTCTGGCAAGTAATCTACCATTTTTATTGGCCTGCTCATAAAATAACTTGGAGGTTAGGAGAAATTTACGCCTGGTTTGCTTATTTAGTTCTACTAGTAAATCTTTTCTGGTAGAGGTTAAAGTGTCTAGGGTGCTTTTAGCTTGTGTTTGTTTGTGTGTAGCTTCAAGTCTGCGGATTTTGTCTGTGGGTTTACCAATTAGCTCTTGTTTTTGTTTTTTGTGGGGGGCGGAAAGAGCGATGCATGCCCCTCGAATATAGCATTTATGGGCTAGCCAAGTGCTCATCGTTGAGGTATCTTCAGAATAGTTGTGATCGAAATATGTTTTTATGTCCGAGGCTATTTGAGCGCTTGAAACCGGGTCTGTGAGTAGGGATAAATTGAGTAGCCAACTTTTTTCCCTATGATCAGCAATAGGTAGCTGAAGGGTCATGGTGACTGGATGTTGATCTGAGATGATCATTGGCTCAATGCTTGCTTTGTGTAAAAATGGAAGATCTTGCTGGGATAGGAAGATATAATCAAGCCTAGAGTATTTTTGGTGTGGGGGGGAGAAAAAGGTGTAATCTTTCGTATTGGGGAACATGGTTCTCCAGGAGTCGTGAAGTGCTAGGGAGTTGAGTTGGAGTTTTATTTGTCTAAGGGAGTCCAGGCAGGGTTGGAGGGGGATATTCAAATCGCCACCAAAAATTATTAGGCCCTCTTGGAAGGGCACCAGTTGTTTGAATAGCTTCCTGACAAAGGATACCTGGTGGTTGTTGGGGGCGTAAACATTAACTAGAGTGATGGGTTTGTTATGGATTGATTCCTTTACAAACAGAAATCTTCCTTCGGGGTCAGCTAATTGTGCTTTAACAATAAAAGGTATGTGTCGTGCGATGAGAATCACCACTCCTTTTGTTTTGCTAGTTGCTGAGGAGGCATGGTATAGGGTAGGAAAAGTGTTATCACTAAATCTTGGAATAGGAGGTAGTTTGAAGTGGGTTTCTTGAATAAAAGCGATTTGCGTTTTAAGTTTATGTAATTCTCTGAGAGTGAGAGATCTTTTTTCCGGTGTATTCAGGCCTGGGCATTTAGAGATGTGATTTTTAGTGTGTAGCGGTCTTGCATAGTGGAGTCAGTCAAGCTTTTGGTCTGCTAATACTGGGTGAGGGGAGGGGGGGTGGGCGGAGGAGTGAAAGATGGAGAGTGACGGAAGGAGGTGATCAGTCACTCTGGTAATTAGAGAGGGTTTAGTGAGTATTGGGCTGAGCAAGCCCGTCTCACTAAGTGTTGGGGGGACTCTCTAAAGACAATCCGGGGGGGCCGGATTGATGTAGGGGATTAGTGGGTCGGCACTAAGGGGACAGAGACAGCTCTCTGGCAGGGGAGAAGCCTCACGTAGAAAGGCTAGGAGTCAAAAACCAACAGTACATATTTTACAATCCCAAACAACATTAGTGGGCGCCGGTAAAATTGAACATCAAATCCATTTAGGTAAACAATAGTCGCCCGTGAGGTGGACGAGGCTGGGGGAGCCTTCAAAGGTAATATAAGAGAGGGGGGGTTGACTTTATGTTTCTAGTAGTTATACTAGTGGGAGGGCGTTGGATGAGTTGGCTGGTGACGGGTATAATACCCTTTCATCAACTTCATACTCTCTGTATCCCTCCAGTTTTAACAGGGAGTGGGTTCCTGGCTTACCCGGCCTCGCCCGATGTCCCACACACAATACAACCCAAAGCACCTATCATACAGATGGAGTGAACTACTATCTAAAGCTCCAAATTGGTCCTGCCTTGTGTGGGTACTGGAGATGGAGTACATCAGGGGGAGGTTAGGGGGTAAAAATAATGGGGGCCATAGCTGCCAAGTCATCTTCGGAAGGAAGAAGTGTAGTTGACTGGATAAGACGGAATATAGGCAGGAGGGACTTACACTCATGATAGCCTTACTCAGTTCTCAGTGTGGCAGAACGAGGAACGTAGAGGGATCCAGGTCTTCTACAAGAGCGGTAGGAAAGTTTGTGTCTAGGCGTTCTTTAATGGGCGTGCGAAAGGGCTCTCATGTAGCTTCTCTCTTGCGCTTTTGTCATGAGGCATGTTCTGTTTATGTGGAGGATATCGATCGTCCATGATGAGATGAAGGGTTGAAAATGTCTGTGTGTGGGACGTTCGTTCCCACCGCGACTTGGATGAGGTTGATGGGCTGCGAAAGTTACATTGGGGTAGGGCAGAACAAAAGAAGGAAAAACGAAAATGACGGGTCAGGGAACGAACCTTAGGCTAGTCCTCAGCCATCTGCTCCTCCGGGACAACAGGTAGAGCCGCCGCATTCAAATCCCTTCTATCCCTTCGGTATGGTGTGAGATTAGGGCGTCGTCTTGGTGTGCGCTGGTCTACAGTTGGCGGGAGAAGGTCCTTCCAAGCTTCCGGTATCAGGAATTCCCTGTACCATTCGGGAGCTGGAATTTCCGGGAGTTGGTGAAATCATAGAATTGTTACAGGTCCGCTGGGGTATGCATCATGAACGAACGTCCCTGAATCGTCGCGCACAGTCCGAACGGGAAGCACCACTTGTAAACGATTCTGCGCTCCCTCAGGGCTTCCAGGATTGGGCGGAGCGCTCTGCGATGATTGAGGGTTATTTGTGATAGGTCTTGAAAAATCTTGACCACCGTGCCATTGAATCTAATTTCGTCTTGATCTCTCGCTCTGATAGAGATTTCTTCTTTTCATTTATAATCTGTGAAGCAACATATGATATCCCTAGGGGGGTCTCCTTCTCTGCCACTTGGCCTGAGGGCCCTGTGCGCTCTCTCGAAATCTAAGGGAGCATCTTGCGGTCGTTCTGTGAGAGTGTTGAAGAGGGACTGTAGAGCGAGCGGAATCTGGTCATGTTCGACCATTTCAGAAATTCCCCTCACTCTTAAATTCCGTCTTCTTCCGCGATTGTCGAGGTCTTCCAGCCTTCTTTGCAGTTCAATTAGATGAAGTTGGTATCTCGCTGCGTGTTGCTTTAGATCACCAATGTCTTCGTCGTGGCGACTCGCTGCCTGTTCCACTTGATCTAAACGATCGGAGACACCCTTTAGTTCATCCTTTGACTGCATCACCGCGTCGATGAGTGCGCCCTTGATATCTAGGGCGATCTTTTGGAGATCCGACATCTTGGGGACTTGTTGAATTTGGTCCATCAAGGCATCCTGTGTCCCTGTCTCTAGCTGTGTTTTTGGCTTTGTTGGCCCGCCTGGTTGCTTGTTCGCCATGTTGGAGGAAGGCTGTGGAGCCCTGGAGGAGGAGGCCTCACTCGTCGGTCCTTGCTGTGATCTGAATAAATCGGGCAAATTCCGTCCTGACTGTGTCTGCGGGCTGTTACTGAATGGTAGCTGCCTGCCAATCTTGCCCATATCTGTCGGTAAGACGCTGAATAACCGAGGCTTCTGCCCAGTGAGGCCAGAGCTCACGTCTTAGGCAGCCATCTCGTCCATGTGCCAGGCCACGCCCCCTACCAAAATCTTTTTATGTTTCAACAATTTTTATTAGGTTTTGTAATCATTACAGAAGAAAGCAACAAGTAATATAACATATGTTTGGGTACCTGTGCAATAGCATATCATAGTATTACAATTAATACAATAGGTTGATGCATACGTTCCAATGTCATGTTAATATTTAACTATACCCAAATTATTAAAAATTTAAAGAAGAAAGAAGAAACAGAAGGGAAGATAAGGAAAAACGCAGATGGGGTGAAGACGAGGGGAGGGGTGAAGGAGGAGGGGATGACACCTTAATAAACTATTAGTAGTGTGCAGTTTAAGATCATACGTTTAACTGTGGCGTTAGCGTATGTAGCATTGTTTCCTCAAGTGTTGTGGGACACGTATTGTCAAAGAGTTCAGGGGGTCCAGTTACTAAAAGGTCTTGAGATCCAAATGGACCAATTGGAAAGGAATTTTCCAGTCGTAAAGTTTGCTTTAGCAAAAAGGTATTCCATATTCGCTTGATCGTTTACAGTTTGAATGGTCATCGCTATTTCAGGGGGTGTTGATAATTTCCAGGCTCTAGAGATATTAAGCCTTGCGGCTATAAGGATACCAAAATCTTTTTTTATGCAGCTAAACAGCATCTTTTCTTCTTTTCTCTGGAAGGGACAGTCACCTAGATATAAGCTATCCACATTGATGTGTCCACTGTGGAAAGGGGGTTTGGCCTTTCCGGACTGCTATAAATATTATTTGGCTTCACAGTTGGTGACAGCAGCAGGGTGGATAAATCCGGATAAGGTCAATCCTGCAACCATGTTGGAGGCTGCGATAGTTCAGTCTGTGGAAGCACTTCAGCTACTCTTATTTTGAGGACTTAAAGCGCTGTATAAACTAACCCCCTCAATGAAAACAACAATAAAAGCCTGGAAAAAGGTCCTGACCTTTGAAAAACATATTGGGTCTGGTCCATCTCCGAACACTCCATTATGGGGTAATCCCCAGCTAACCCACCTAGGATCAATTCCAGATCCAGGTTGGTGGGCTAAACATAAAATTAAAACCATGGTACAAGTGTTAGAGCAAGGTACAGTAGTCCCATTTAGGAATCTGCTGGAGGATTCTAATGCGTTGGGAAATTGTTTTTTTCATTATATGCAGCTTTCCCATGCCCTACGTAGTCAATTTCCAGCGGGACTCCCAGAGTTGAAGGAGCCCGGTTTAGAACAAGTACTGAGAACAAGATGTAAAAAGCAGGTCCTGTCAAATATTTATAGCCATCTTTATTCATTGGCGCCATCAGCTCTGGAAAGACTTTGGGTATGATGGGCCCACGATATACCGGAATTGAAAGAAGAAGACTGGCAGGAGATATGGGATTTACCCTTTAAGGTATTAGTTTCCCTCCGGGACAGGCTGATACACTTAAAGACAATCCTCCGTACATACTATACACCAAACATAGGATAGGATGAATAACTCACATTCCCAGAGCTTTTGGAGATGTGGATATATGCCAGGAAATTACTTGCATATATTCTGGTCCTGCCCAGCCATAACGGAGTATTGGGGAGGAATCCTGCAGGCAATCACAGATATTTCATCAGTTACCCTGGGCAGGCGCATTGAGATATGTCTCTTGGGCCTAGCTGGAAATACTACAAGAAGAATGGGACACAAAAATGTTAATAAGTTTGTTATTGTTCTATGCGAGGAAAGCAAGTACATTAAATTGAAAAAAAAAAAGCAGCTCCCCCTTCAATATTATACTGGAAAAATGTAATAAACAAAAATGTATTTCAATATAAAGAGACATACTTCAATAAAAGTTGTCCAGGTACATATGAGAAGATATGGGCCAGCTGGATAGGCGACCCTACAACGGTAACGGAACCAGAGTAGACATAGTACAGAGCGATGCAAATGAAAGGGACTAAGCTTGGGGCATATACAGTGGGGTGTGATATTTTCCCTCTTGGGGGGGGGGGGTTGTTGGCTCTTTTTTTTCTTTTTATTGAATATATGATGAACGTGTTATGATGTTTAAAAAAAAACATTTGCGGTATTCCTCCGGCAGGGAGGAGAGTGAAGAGGTATACAGCATTGTGGCGACCAGGAAAGGACCTCAACACAAAGCCAATCAAAAGAGCGGTTGTGCCTCTGTAACCAAGGATAACCAATAACCAACGAAAAATGAGGAGAGGAAATGACTTGGAATTGGATTATCTCATGGTGAAGAGACCCTACGGCCATGGTCAACGGAGCAGTCTCATGAGTCACCTGGGCAGGCTGTAGAAGTCTCCCATCAATAGCCTCAATGGCGAGTGGAGTGGCCCAAAGCTGCAGCGGAATTGAGTGCTTAGACACAAAGGCGCTATCTATGAACAGTAGAGTTGAGCGAACACCTGGATGTTCGGGTTCGGTGGGTTCAGCCGAATGTCGGGAAAAAGTCCGGGTTCGGTACCGAACTTGACCCAAACTTTACCCTAAACCCCATTGAAGTCAATGGGGACCCAAACTTTTCGGCACAAAAATGACTGTAAAAAAGTCCTGGAAAGTGCTAGAGGGCTGCAAAAGGAAGTAGAATGATTCTAGAACAATAATCTGTCCCTTACAGCAACAGCAGCAACCTGACCCTATAGGAGTAGGCGATGATTTTAGAACAATAATCTGTCCCGTACAGCAACAGCAGGAACCTGACCCTATAGAACTAGAAGATGATTTTAGAACAATAATCTGTCCCTCTAAGCAGTAGACTCTACCTAGTCCAGTCAGATTGTTCTGTAATGCAGGATGAGATGTTTTTAGATCTTCAATCTGTCCCTAAAAGCAGTAGTAGTAGTAATCTCTACCTAGTCCACAATCAGATTGTTCTGTAATGCAGGATGAGATGTTATTATATCTGCAATCTGTCCCTCACAGCGCCGGCAGCATCCTCTCCCTACACTACCCAGAGAGCATGTGGCATGCAGCACTAAGTGACTCCAGCTTATAAAGAGGCTGGGTCACATGATGCACTGGCCAATCTCAGCCATGCCATTAGTAGGCATGGCTGTGATGGCTTCTAAGGGCAAACCAGTGAAACGCTTGTTGATTGGCTGCCCTGCAGCTATTCAACATGCGTAATCAAATACCCAAACCCAGAACCCAAACTTTTTTTTAAATGTCCAGGTTCGGGTCCGGGTCACGGACACTCCAAAGTTCGGTACGGACCCGAACTTTACAGTTTGGGTTCGCTCAACTCTAATGGACAGGCCTTCAGCCCTAGAGTCGATTAGAGCCTGTATCTCGATGGACGACTAAGACCAAGAAAGGGTAACTGGAACCAGGGGCTTATCCTTACGGATGACTGTGGACGTAACAGCATCATCTATAGTCTGTCCCATACAGGACCTCAGGTGCAAGCGTACCCCCGGATGGGTAGGACAAGACTTCAAATGTTACCTGCCTGGCCACAATAAAAGCACAATCTCTCCCTCCTCCTAAAAGCTCTCTCAGCCGCAGAGAGACATGTGAAGCCCAATTGCATGGGTTCTACTTCACTGACAGACTCGGAACCAGGAGGTATAGGAGGTGAGGGAGGCAGGGGTGGGACTAATAAGCTCAGAGCCCAATGTACATGAGTGTCACATACCTGGTGGTGGAGTCTGATTGTGCAGAGGGCAACCTCTCTTATGGCCCTGGTTCGGGAACCCCGGATAGAGGAGACAGGAGATTCTGGAGCACAGGGGGGCATGAGGGCTGGTGCGGATGCATATGGTGTAGTGAGGATCCTCCAGGAGCTTGTGCAGACAGAAGAGTGGTGATGCAGGCCGGGTCGGTAACTAGGCTGGCTGGTGCGGTACAAGGGAGCAGGCAAGCGGGTCATCGGGTGCAGGCAGGGTTGTTAACAGGCAGGCGGATGAGGTACAAGAGGATTAGGCAGAGACGTGGTCGTAGACAGACAAAGGGTCGGTACAGGCAGAGTTCAATCAGAGGTCAAGCAAGCTGGGTCACAGATACAGGAAGACTGGAAAAACAGGTCACAGGAACACACTAACATGCTGTAGAACGGACAGCACTTGCTTCCTGGTGCTGTCCGCTTAAATGGCAGCTATTGGCGCCGTTAGCGCGCAAGGGCGCGTGCACGCGCATGCGGGCGCTCGGACGCGCACGGAGGGCCAAAAACGGCCAAGAAGCACTATTTCCTTAACAATGAGGCTTCCGCAAGCACTCCTTAAAGGAAGGTCTCTCGCTGAGTCTGGGGTCAATGAGAATGGCAAACGTGATCAACCTCTCCAGCTCAGTGGGTATGTCTCAGGCTGCTATCTCATCTTTGATGTTGTCCGAGAGACCATGAGAAAAAGCATCCATGAGAGCCTTGTTGTTCCAAGCAACCTCTGCTGCCATAGTACAGAATTCAATGGCGTAATCAGCAACTATTCTCATACCCCGCTTGATGGACATGAGGCTTTTGGTAGCAGTAGTTGAGTGTGCGGGAACTTCAAATACTCTTTTAAAGGAGGCCACAAACTCTGGGTAACTCTAGACAACGGGTTTTTGCATCTCCCATAGAGGGTTTGCCAGGTCAAGGCTTTGTCAGAAAGCAAAGAAATCATGAAGCCTACTTTGCTTCTGTACGTGGAGAACGCCTGGGGCAGCATCTCAAAGTATATTCCAACCTGGTTGAGAAGCCCTCTGCATTGAACTGGATCACCCCCAAATCGCTAGGGAAGTGGAACAGAACCAGACATACCCCTTGTAGCGGTAATATTTGAGGGGGGTGCCTGCACAGAGACTTGAGCATCAGCAGGAATGGCCTGCAACACAGGCTGTACCGGAACAGCCACCGTAGGAGGAACCAGGTGAGCAGTGTGATTCAGGAGTGTCTGTAACACTATGGCAAATGGATCCATGTGTTGATCCTGCTCATCCAATCTGGGATAAATATTACCAGCAAGTGAATTGACTGCACATTCTGAATTCATGGCCTTCGCCTACGGTCAGGAACCATGATTCAGACTGAGACAGTAAAAATCACACTATTTAATAAAAATGGTAAAATAGAACAAATAGAGCAAACAAAGTCAAAACATAGTCAAGGTTCGGTAGCCAGAGCAGATGGTTGAAGCAAGCCAGCAAACAGGGTTACCAGAGATCAGAGAGGTCAAAAAAACAGCATGCAGGGTCAGGAGCCAGAAGGGATGTCAACCAAGCAGAGTATTTAATCCAGGAACCAGAAGGGAAATCAAACAGGCAAAAGTCTTTCACAGGAAAACACAGCCGAGATTCATCCAGAGATGTTAAGCAGGTGATGGCGTCTGAGATCTGATCCAGGCACTTTATATAGCTAGGAGAGATGGCTAACGAGTTGGATATGGACATCAGATGAGACAGACTGAAAGCTGAGACTGGCAATTAACCCTCAGCTGAGCAGCTTGCTCTGAGAAGGAAGAGCTGAACCCAGCCCTGACATACTTAGAGCTAATTGCAGATGTGGAAACAAGCGGTAATTTGTGTCATTTGAAATAAGTAGTTCCAGCAGAGTAATATCTTTAGTTGGGACTTCTACCAAGAAATGATGGGCCTCAGCTGAGTGTATATTTCCATCTGCCCTATCAATATCAGGAACTTTGAAGTTCCCTATGATTATAACAACCAACAATTTGCCTGGTTTCTCAACAATGTTTCTGTCTTCTGCCTGGAATGGCCTGCATATCTAAAACATCTCTGCCCACAGCCTCAACTTACTCTTGCCTGTTTATTGACACCTGGCCTGTTCTGTTGCCTACATGCTAACCACATCTCTTACTGCCGTGTGTACTTACCCTGGACTGTTTAACAACCCCATTTCTGTCTGGCATACAGACTGTTCCTTTAACAGGAGACTGAACACATCTCTACCTGCTGCTTGAACTGAACCAGGTCTGTTTATCGACCTTATTTCTACCTGCCGCCTGGACAGATCTTTTGTCTATTGCAGATCATGTCCCTGATTGAAAAATGGTGTGTATTTGCTTTAAAAAAGATTGCCTAATTATATGACCATCCTCTAGTATTAAGTGAGCATAATTATAGGTGCTTAGACATATTATAGAGAATCTCTCATATCAAAATAATATTCATATAACATCAACGCCTTATACACTTAATGCCATAAAAAAAAAAAAATCCAAAAATCCAAAACATGAAAAGCAGCAATAAAGTGAAAGTAGCACTCCCTCATAAACTATGTGATACAATTAAAACACGCATCAGTGTTTAGGGCCTTTCACCCTTAAAAAAATATGTGCTTCACTGAAAAAGCTTCCAAATAGTTTGCCGTTTATATCCAAAAGCATAAAGAAAAAAAGGTGCAAGTGTTGAGGGGTCTTCACTCTTACAAACTATGTGATCCACTGCCATATAGGGGTTTCCAAAACATGAAAAAACAGCAATGAATTGAAAGTAGCACTCCCTCATAAACTATGGGCTACAGTTCAAACAAGTGTCAGTGTTTAGGGTCCTTCACCCTTATAAACTATGTGCTCTGCCATTACACAGGTGCTCCACCACAAGCTAAAATGCTCGCTCACCTTTCAAGTGGATCTGTAAATTAATGCAGATCAAACAGGCTATTAGGATAACATATTAAGTTCAAACATTGAAAATGTCTCACACATGTGGTAGTCTCATATTATAGAGGAGAAACAGAATCATTTTTGGGGTGTATTTCTGAGTATACCCATGCTGGGTGTGTTAGAAGTATCTTAAAAAACTGTCAATGTCTATGTAAATAAATGCATTTCATTTTGGGATCCTCTGTGCTAGACGGTGAAAAAGTCCCACACATGGGTAATCTCATACTTAGGAGGAATATTAAATCTTGTCAAAGTATCTCATTCATTGACAGCGTTGTGTAGAAAAAAATAATTTTCACTTTCTTTTTGCATTTTCCAAAAACTTAAAAAGTGAAACCTTCAAAAGACTCATTATGCCTGTGGAATGTCTGCATTCCAAAAACAAATGGTAATTTTGTGGGTGTTTCTACTGTCCTGGAACTTCATGGCCTCTGAAATTGTGAGAGGTAGTGAAGAAATCAGATTGTATTATTTATGGCCCCTGAAAACCCAATGTGCATATTGGATTTTGTGACTAGGTTGTGAAAAAGTCTTACACGTGTGCTATTCCCACACTTAGAAGGAGTAGCAGAATTTTTTTGGGTGTAATTCTAAATACAGCCATGCTGTGTGTAAGAAATATCCTATTAAAGTAATAACTTATTTTTTAAGTTTTTAAAAACTTGTGGCAAAATATTATTCACTTCAATATAAATAATAAAAAATGTGTAAAAGTATATCATATATTAATAGTCCACTTTTCTTCCACCTCAGTTCAAGTCCATAAACAAATGTGCACAAGTGAATAATCGAACAGACCGCCACCACAAAAAACACCTCTTCCACCTTACAACCAGGCCACTTACCTCAGATTTTGACCTACATAAAAATAGGTCAATATGCACCTTGCCCTTTGAAAATGCTCTGTTTCCACGCAACTTTAATCTGTGTCTTTATCCGCATGTATGCACCATTCCTCCTTATGTAACTCAAAAGGACAAAAAGAACCTCATTGTGCAATATATCAGCTCACCAAGTATATTTATTAAAACAAAGGGTTAAAATTAGAGTTGAGCAGACACCTGGATGTTCGAGTTCGTCAAGTTCGGCAGAACGTTGTGAAACCGTTCGGGTTCGGCACCGAACTCGATCCGAACTTGACCCCGGACACCAAACCCCATTGAAGTCAATGGTGACCCGAACTTTTGGGCACAAAAATGACTGTAAAAAAGTAATGGAAAGGGCTAGAAGGCTGCAAAAGGAAGCAAAATGGGGGTAAGAGTAGGACAAGTGCCCTGCAAACAAATGTGGATAGGGAAATAACTTAAAATCACATAACAAAAAAATAAAAACGGGAGGAGGAGGTGGATGTGGAGTAGGAGCCTAGAGATTGACTAGGCTGTGACCATGGCAGTGTAGGTGGAAGTGGCAGTGGTGGAAGAGGAGGAGGAGGAAGAGGAGGAGGAGGTAGCCAACACTGTTTTTTGTTTGTTTGTTTTTTTTTAGAATTGGGGTAGCCCCCAAAATATTGAGACATATTAGATAAAAAAAAAAGGTACCAATGGCTGTGTGAGGCCGGTCTAAATGTCTATTCTGCACAAGGTACAGACAAGTCTTGTGGGATCCATGCCTGGTTCATTTTAATAAAGGTTAGCTTGTCCACGTTGGCTGTGGACAGGCGGCTGCGCTTGTCTCTGATAACGCCCCCTGCCATACTAAACACACGTTCAGACAATACACTGGCTGCAGGGCAGGCCAGCACCTCCAAGGCATAAAGGGCAAGCTCAGGCCATGTGCCCAATTTGGAGACCCAGAAGTTGAATGGGGCAGACCCATCAGTCAGTACGTGTAGGCCTGTGCACACATACTGTTCCACCATGTTGCTGAAATGCTGCCTCCTGCTAAGATGTTGCCTATCAGCTGGTGGTGTTGTTTGTGCTGGCGTGCTGCTGACAAAGCTTTTCCACATTTTGGCCATGCTAACCCTGCCTTCTGAGGTGCTGGAGGTGCCACAGCTGTGTTGGCGACCTCTTCCTCCTCCTCTGCCTTCGCCTTGTGCTTCCACTGAGCCCCTGGTGTCATTTGGGTATGCCCTCAGCTGCGCGTCTACCAGAGTGCACTTGTAGTCATGCATCTTCCGATGACACTCCAGTGAGGGAATTAAGGATGGCACATTGTCCTTGTAACGGGGATCCAGCGGGGTGACCACCCAGTAATCAGCACAAGTTAAAATGTGGGCAATTCGGCTGTCATTGAGCAGGCACTGCAGCATGTAGTCGCTCATGTGTGCAAGGCTGCCCAGAGGCAAAGACAAGCTGTCCTCTGTGGGAGGTGTATCATCTGTGTCCTCCGTATCCCCCCAGCCACGCTCCAGTGATGCCCACTAGCTGTGTTGGGTGCCACCCTGCTGTGAACACAGTTCCTCCTCCTCATCATCATCATCCTCATCCTCCAGAACTGTCCCCTGGCTTGAAAATTTTTGACCTGGCCTATGCTGTTGCAGGAACCCACCCTCCAAGCCACTTGAGAATTACTGGCCTTATAACCGTGGAAATGACCCCTCTTCCTCTTCCCCCTGTGCCACATCCTCTTCCATCATCACCCGAAGTGTTTTTTCAAGGAGACATAGAGGTGGGATAGTAACGCTGAGAACAGCGTCGTCGGCACTGGCCATGTTTATAGAGTACTCGATACACCGCAATATGGTACACAGGTCTCGCATGGAGGCCCACTCGTTGGTGGTGAAGTGGTGCTGTTCCGCAGAGCGACTGACCCGTGCATGCTGCAGCTGAAACCCCACTATTGCCTGCTGCTGCTTGCACAGTCTCTCCAGAATGTGCAAGGTGGAGTCCCACCTTGTGGGTACGTCGCATAGGAGGCGGTGAGCAGGAAGGCCAAAGTTCCACTGCAGCGCAGACAGGCGAGCAGCAGCAGGGTGAGAACGCCGAAAGCGCGCACAGGCGGCCAGCACTTTCTGCAGCATCTCTGACATATCCGGATAGTTTTTTAGAAATTTCTGCACCACCAAATTCAGCACATGCACCAGGCAAGGGATGTGCGTCAAACCGGCTAGGCCCAGACCTGCTACGAGATTTCGCCCATTATCGCAGACCACCAGGCCGGGCTTGAGGCTCAGTAGCAACAACCACTCATCGGTCTGTTATTCAATATCCGTCCACAGCTCCTGCGCAGTGTGGGGTTTATCCCCCAAACATATCAGTTTTAAAACAGCCTGCTGTCGTTTCCCACTGGATGTGCTGAAGTTGGTGGTGAAGGTGTTACGTTGAGCGGATGAGGAGGTGGTAGAGGAGGAGGAAGCACAGTAGGAGGAGGAGGCAACAGGAGGCAAAGAGAAATGCCCTGCAATCCTCGGTGGTGGAAGGACATGCGCCAAATGGCTAGCCGCCTCAGGCCCACCCACCACTACATTTGCCCAGTGTGCAGTTAGCGAGATATAGCGTCCCTGCCCGTGCTTACTGGTCCACGTATCAGTGATTATGTGGACCTTGCCACAGATGGCGTTGCGCAGTGCACACTTGATCTCGTCCCCGACTTGTTTGTGCAGGGAAGGGATAGCTCATCTGGAAAAGTAGTGGCGGCTGGGAACCACGTACTGTGGGACAGCCACCGCCATCAGGTTTTTAAAACTGTCCGTGTCCACCAGACGGAATGACAGCATTTCAAAGGCCAGGAATTTTGAAATGCTGGCATTCAGGGCCAGGGATCGTGGGTGGGTAGGGGGGTACTTACTCTTTGTCTCCAGTGTTTGGGAGATGGAGAGCCGTAAGCTACCATGGGATTGTGTGGAAATGCTTGGGGACGGTGGCGGACATGGTGGCATTGCTGTCACATCGTCTGTTTGCTGGGTGGCAGGTGACACTGGCACTGTAGAGGTGGAGGAAGAGGCCGAGGGAGCAGAAGAAGAGGAAGCAGGAGGAGGCTGAGACCTTTCTTGGATTCTGAGGTACTTATTCCACCGCAGCAAGTGCTTTGCATTTAGATGCCTGGTCATGCAGATTGTGCTCAGGTTTCGAATATTTATGCCTCGCTTCAGGGTCTCATTGCACAGTGTGAAAACCACTCATGTCTTGTCGTCAGCACATTGTTTGAAGAACTGCAATGCCGGGGAACGCCTTTGAGCTGCCTTTGGTGTGCTAGGTCCCCGGGTGCAGTGGGTAGTAGCAGGCATACTGTCTAGGGGACGCTCGCTCCGCTTTTGCAACCTGCTTCCTTTTTTGCTGTGCTGGTGCCTCTGTGCGACCACCACCTCTTCCTCCAAACTGCAAACGTCACTCGCATGACCTTCATTCCATGTGGGGTCTAGGACCTCATCATCCTCCACATCATCTTCCACCCACCCTTCACCACTGCCCCCCTTGGCAGTCTGCACACTGTGGAAAGTCGCAGCAGTTGGCACCTGTGTTTCGTCATTATCATCACAGACATGCTGCCGTGGTGTTTCCATGTCCTCATCCTGAACCAGAAGTGATTGGGCATCAGTGCACTCAATGTCTTCCACTTCTGGGCAAGGGCTATGTGGATGGCCCATGGAAAGCACAGCAGCAGAGACATCAAAAAGCATAAGAGACTGCTGCATGCCTTGGGGCTCAGACTGCTTGGCTGATTTACAAGGGGCTGAAGTGAAAGACAGATGGCCATGGGGTTCAGGTGCCAACTCTGAGCTTTCATCATGGGACCAGGTGGGAGACAATGTGAAGGAACTGGAGGCATTGTCAGCCACCCAATCTACTATCGCCTGTACTTGTTCTGGCCTCACCATTCGTTGAGCGCCACTCTGGCCTACCATATAACGTTGAAGGTTCTGTCGGCTACCTGAGGAAGGTGTGTGTAGCTGGCACAGATCGACCACGTCCTCTCCTTGCAACATGAGCTTCAGCAACACCACCAACACCAGCAGCACCAACAGCACCACGACCACCACCACGTCCCTTTTTTGACACTCTCCTCATTCTGGACACAAATGTACAATGTAGCACTATTTATTAATACCAAAAAAAAGAATAATAAATTATTATTCTTATTTTTTTTGAAAAAAAAGAAAATTGTAGATGCACTTTTTATTTTTGTGCAAGAAATGCACCGCTCACACCAGTAGCAGGAACCTTTCCCTACACCAGTATGAGATGATTTTAGAACGATAATTTGTCTTTCACAGAACCGATAGGAACCTTTCCCTACTGCAGTGTGAGATGATTTTAGAACAATAATCTCCACCTCACAGCACCAACAGGAACCTCTCCCTAATGCAGTAGGAGATGGCTTTATAACGATAAACTCTCCCTCAGAGCACCAACAGGAACCTGGCCCTAATGCAATAGTAGTTGGTTTTAGAACGATAAACTCTCCCTCACAGCATCAACAGGAACCTGGCCCTAATACAGTAGTAGTTGGTTTTAGAACGATAAACTCTCCCTCAGAGCACCAACAGGAAAATGGCCCTAATGCAGTAGTAGTTGGTTTTAGAACGATAAACTCTCCCTCAGAGCACCAAAAGGAACCTGGCCTTAATGCAGTAGTAAATGGTTTTAGAATGATAATCTCTCCCTCAGAGCACCAACAGGAACCTCTCCCTAATGCAGTAGTAGTTGGTTTTAGAACGATAAACTCTCCCTCAGAGCACCAACAGGAACCTCGCCCTAATGCAGTAGTAGATGGTTTTAGAATGATAATCTTTCCCTCAGAGCACCAACAGGAACCTGGCCCTAATGCAGTAGTAGTTGGCTTTAGAAAATTAACTCTCCCTCAGAGCACCAACAGGAACCTGGCCCTAATGCAGTAGTAGTTGGTTTTAGAATGATAATCTCTCCCTCAGAGCATCAGAGCACCAACAGGAACCTGGCCCTAATGCAGTAGTAGATGGTTTTAGAACGATAAACTCTCCTTCAGAGCACCAACAGGAACCTGGCACTAATGCAGTAGTAGATGGTTTTAGAACAATAATCTCTCCCTCGAGCACCAACAGGTACGTTTCCCTAATGCAGTAGTAGATGGTTTTAGAATGAGAATCTCTCCCTCAGTGCACCAACAGACCCCCCACTACTCAAATTCAGTCTTGGAATCAGCAATGGTGCATCCATATAGCTTGATGGCTATCTTGCATAGTAAACTAAAATTGCTACCTATCAACCTCCAACACAGTCTACTGATTTGGGGCATTGTGGTTGCTTGGAGGAAAGTATGGAAAAAGCTGGGACTTTCTCCCTACCAGGGACATGCGATGAGGTCAGTGGCTGGTGAGACACTGACTAGTATCAGAGCCAGATACACACAGGTTACATACATGTGAATGTTAGAGTGTGAGCACTATAGCATTATAGCACTAGACCTCCTCTGAATCTCTAAACATGTAACTTCTAAAAAATTTTAAAGCGTTGTCTATGGAGATTCTTAAGTACTAAAGTTTTGCGCCATTCCACAAGTGTGCGCAATTTTAAAGCGTGATATGTTAGGTATCTATATACTCAGAGTAACATCGTCTTTCACAATATACAAAAAAATTGGGCCAACTTTACTGTTTTTTTTTTTTTCCATGAAAAAGTTACTTTCCAAAAAAAAAAAACTGTGTTTGAAAAATTGCTGAGCAAATACTGTGTAACATAAAAAGTTGCAACAACCACCATTTTATTTCCTAGGGTGTCTGCTAAAAATATATATATAATGTTTGGGGGTTCTGAGTAATTTTCTAGCAAAAAAATTATGATTTTTACATGTAAGAGAGAAGTGTCAGAATTGGCCTGGGTGGCAAGGGGTTAATTACCATAAATACGTAATATACAAATAATTATGATATATTGTTTTTAAGGTAATTTACAATATTTTCAAAAACTGTACTCAAGCAGGTGGCTTAATGTACAAATTACTGAAGTTTGAAGTTATAACTTCAAACCAGTAATTTCACAGTAAATAGATAAATAATAAATTATTATCTTATAACATATAGCATAATAATATATGATTTAGCTTGTACTTTTTCAGCAGAAGCAGATTCTCATTCTCCCTCTTAACTGTGTGAGAAAAACATGGGATTGTGGGTAAATCTTATACACATAAACCCATGTTTTTCCTTGTAATTAAGAGGGCTAGGCTGGAAGGGAGCATTTTTCTTTTAGACACATGCCCCCTTCTATGACATTGCAGTGAGGCATGCCTCCACTGCAGCATTTTTATTGGACAGCTTGGGCCATTGGCCCAAGGCTCCAAGCTGTCCATTGAGTTCAGTGCCTCTGACAATAAGTGAGGAGAGGCACTGTGAGCTCATCCTCTCAGTCTGTTGCAAACACAGTGTGTCAGCTTGTATTTATATTTCAATTGTTTTTATTAGGTTAAACAACATAAACATGTCAGCAAATGTAACGGTCAAATCACAATAATCATTTAAGATATGACATACAGAAAATTCGGCTTGGTGCAATATATGCGTTGATCTAGAGTCTGCTTAAAGTAGGGGGAACCATATGAAAAGATACCGTATTGAATTAGCTATTGTCAGACTAGATGGGTTCAGATGGCCCAAATGAGGTCTAATAGGTATCATGTGAACCCATGGTCTGGGAAAATGTCCCTATCTTTTCATTAACTTAAGCCTTTAAAATAGTAGTGACTACTGAAAGCTAAGAAAAAGGAGAACTATGATGTTCAAAATCCCAGTAAACTGTGGGTAGACTACTTGAGGTACTAGGGGTATTTGTCAACGACTTATGCAGTGATGATAAAATTTCCGAATTCAATTACTTTTCTATCCCTGTAAAAGGGTCTGGTACCCAAGTGTACTATGGATAATCTGGAGTAAACCCGGTAGACTTGGGTAGATCAGACTGTTATCGATTAAGTTATGCCATAGAAAAGTATACCAAGGGGGATGAAATTCGTCTGAGATCTAGTTGCGTATATAACGTGGTTCGGCTTAAAAGACATACAGTATAGAATTTACTAATAACACTAAACTGGCAATGTAAACGACTGTACAAATACAACAAATTGGATTATTTTTGTTAACTTTATATTTATGTTCGACTGTGTGACACAAACGTTGTCTGACTCTCCTACTCGAGT
>BLSH010130784.1:71308-83665 GCA_018402905.1 Glandirana rugosa | reverse complement strand
CAGGCTATTGTGTTGTCAAACGCTTGTTCTATAGTGTCCATTCTTGCTCCTAAGCTCTGCAGGTCCGCTTTGATGGAGGAGGTTATCTGGGCTGCAGTTTGAGCAAGGCCAGAGGCCAGCATCTCCGAAAATTTATGAAGCAATAAATTCAATTCAGGTTGGTTCTGTGGAGAAGTAGGAGTAAATTGAGGTAACATGGGGAGGTTATTAGGGGTACTGAGAGTGGAAGACTGGCCCAGGGGAGAGTTCCCTAGGGGGGAGTTCCGGATGTATTCCGAAGTTCTCCCTAATAGAGATTCGGTGGAGACTGGGGAAAGCAACTGGTTTGCTAAAGATTCCATGGGGGGATTCTGTGCGTTATTTGAGCACGATTGTGGTGAAGGGGGGTCGGCAATGGAGTCCTCAATAGCTGCTGTAGTTGCCATTGTGCAGTGCTTTGAACGTTGGTCCTCAAAGAGGAGTTGACGGTGTGCTCCCTTTTTGTGGTGGGATCCTGGCATTAATTGGATGTAATTGGGCCTGTTATCAACCCCTTCTAGTGGTGTCAGTGCGGCCTTTGAACAGGGGCCTTAGGTCGCAGATGCATATATAAAGAAGGCAAGGCAATGTCTGGTGGGGCGGATAGTCCTGGTGGGGGATTGCACTGAGTTGTGTGGTTGTCAGATCAAAGGCTAAAGATAGGAGTGTTTTCCTTTATAAAAGATGCAGTCTCTCCTGAAGCGTGGAGCAGGCCCAGGCCGCGGTGTCAATTAGGCAGCCTTCACCGCTTATCCACTCCTGGGTCTCTATGCTTGCCCTTGTGGCTGCAGGGGGGATCGAAGGCAGGCTCCTGGGTGGATGAATGTGTTACCCCCTGGATCGCCTTACCATGTCGTGTCCAGAGCGATCGGGCGTGAAGTGCAGCCGGGAAGGACCGCGTAGGCCGAAGCCGCGGCCTCGATTAGTGGGGACCGTCCGGGAAGTGTGCCCGTGGGATCGCGTCCGGAGCCCGCTCTGCAGATCCTGTCCCAATAGATCCCCCGACCCTCCGGGGGGCTCTCCCAGCGAGATCCTCGTCCTCTTCCTCTATGCTGCCGCAGAGGGTCCAATCGGCCGAAGGGAAACGGAGCTCCAGGCTTAAGCTACCATTCCCGAGGCCCCGCGCATGCGCACTCCGTCAGCTTGTATTTAAACTGGCCGCTCTGTATGTAGCTTCTGGACAGGCTGTGCAAGGAGCCCCGTATCTTGATTATACAAGCCCCAAATGTTTACCAGTGATGGGGTAGGACTTCAGCTACCTACCCCCCCCCCCAAATTTGGAGCCTCTGTGACCACCAAGTTATGACTCTCAAAGTCAAATGTTTTTTTTTTTTTATCATGTTCATGGCAGGTGAGGCTCTGCTCCCTATGTATCTAGGTTATTACTTATTTAGGGCAACCCCATGTTGAAGCCTATTCCACTTGAGAAACTAAAAGCCTCTCACAAGGTATGCCTCTATATAAGCTGGTTTCAGGCTATCTCAAACCTTTGAAGGACATCATCAGTGCATTTGGCTGGCCGAAACATAATTTCTTCTATATCTTACAATGCTCTAACCATGCAAAATCTTGTTGTCTAGACAAAGAAAACAGATGTAACCTCGCACTGATAGACTGATTACTTCAAATAGGTCCTACTCTATCTTGGACACTTACTGTATGTGTCACTTAACTGTTACATCAGAAAACCATTAGCTCATTCATCTATTTCCAAATGGAAGAAGGACTTTCCAGACGATAGCCTGGCTAAAAAACTCATTGATGGATACAACAAAGTTCAAAGGTTGATGACCAATGAGCTATGGAAGGAATCTCAGTTAAATCTACTGCATAGAGCATCTATTCCATTCATTTTTGTAAAGAATGACCCCCAGCTAGCATATTGCCCACTATACGGCACCAGTAGACCTTCTCTTACTCATTGATTTGATCATGCCCACATATCTCCCTCAGTTGGGACAGAGGGGCAAGCTTTATTTATGGGGAGACCCTCTGCTCTGTGTCCAAAGACCCTTTGCTATGATTATTTGGCTCACATGTCAAACTCTTTTCCTTAGAGAAATTGGTTATCCTTCCAGTACCCACAATGGATCTACATTTGCCTATTAGACTCAGGGCTGTTCTCAAGAAGTGGACTTCCTAGAAAGCTCAATTTCAGATGTTAAAAACAAATTCAAAACTCCCAAGTATAGGGACAAGCTAGACACAGAGCTGCAAAATTCTATTTTACCCATTCACTTCACCTCCATATGACGGCTTTCATGGAGTTCACCTTGGCCGACTCAGAAAGGTTGGCTCTCTTGTCTCCTTTTCAATTTACAAAATGGCAATATCATGCCTCACCTAACAAATTATAATATAATAGGCCTCTATTTCCTCAACTAGTTACCTACTTGCCCACATACTGGAGCACTTATCATCTCTTACCCTTATTGCAGTGTTTTATAATCAGGAATGCAATCCTTACTTCCCTGCCATTCTATTTTTTTGTTTTACAAATTGGTGCAATCCCCCCTCATTATCTCCTCTAGGAAATCCCACTGTCCATGTACTCACCATTGTGGTCACATTCTGTAATTTGCAATTTGTGTGCACACTGTATCATATGAGCATCATTGACCTTTTTGTTATATTGCTGATGTACCATGCACACGTTTGTACCTATTGGTCCCTCTGTTGGGCCTATATTATTTTCCCTAGTAAAATTCAATAAAAATGATTTAAAAAAAGACTCGTCTTAGCAAAACCTTGGGATGACAACTTTCTAAAATGTGGTAGTTCTGCAGGTGTCTCTACTTTCTTGGTACTTCAGAGCCTGCAAAATATGATTAAAGTGTAAATGATGCCCCTTAAAAGTGCTTTTCTTTACCAAAGAAATGTAACAAAATACATTTTGGCTTACATTTATGAAAATAGATTATTTATTTGCTTAATTTAAAGTAAATGAAACCATTTTTCTTTTAAATTAAAACTTAAATAAGCACCAAAATAAATCTTTCTCTGGCTCAAAAAAAATTACATAAAATTAATTGGGGAACAATGTTGCATGTCTAAATGTTTGTCAGTCAAAGTATCACAATTCTAAAGCTTCAAAATGGCCTGGACAGGAAGAAGATTAACATGCCAGTTCTCAAATGATTAAAGTTCTATTTCCTGAATGCTCTTATATATGTATATTTTGGAAGGAAGAGTGCAGATGGATATTTGTAGCAATAATAAATCGTATTCCCATACTTTATGTGTTTTTTGTGACAGTGAGATTAGCAAGGTAAAATATAATACAATTTTATTTCAACTAAAAATAAAATAACATATCCCATTTGCATGTCTATTTGCTATTTGTCTTATTGCAGTTCTTATGAGGTCACAATAAGATTCATTGTCAACTAATGTTGCAGGGAAACAATTTAGATATGGATAAAAGACAAAAAAGATATGGATAAAAACACTTCTATCTAGACTCCAATTAATATCCTGCAGAGGAAAACAAAGGATAGTAATTTAAATATGGGAACATTATTTGAATCACATTTTGGCACTGTTGGTACCTATTTTAAGACTTAACCCAATAACACATTGAGGTTTGCAGTTTGTGTGATCTGATTATTTGCATTTATAAACAGGTTGAAAAACATCTGGAGCAGAAAATGAATTTGCATAACTCTGAACTTACATTTCTGCCACCTATTCAACAGAGACTCTATGCAATGTCAGATTGTATTGTACATGCCCCATGCTATATAGTATTTTATGTAATACTGTCCCCACAACTGCAGTGATGAAAATCCAACTCTGATGTTAGTGCTAAAAAAGCAAAACAGGAAAAAAATTAAAGCAACTCTATTAGTTTGAAAAAAAAAAGAAAAGTCCCCGTAAAAAGAACATGGTTAATATTACTTTGTCCCACTGCCCATGTTGCCAATCTTCACTTTCTAATGCTGCCAAATAATCTTCTACATCTGACACACCTTCAGTTGTCTTGCTTGCCATTGAATGCCATTGTTTATTCACCTAGCCCCCCATGTTACTATTATGTCCTATAGTGATGTACTGTAGATCCAGTAAACTATTCTTATTGCGCATGTTCCTGGGACAGGCTGATGGGTGCTGCAGCAACTGTTGGCTGAGTACCAGCATCAACACAAGGTTGAAGTGTTTGCATCACACTGTGGTTCTTTAAAATATTTATTAAAGCAATCACAATCACATCACAGCAAAGAACTGTGATGTTTCAGGGGCCACACAGGACTCCATCATGCCATCGTTGCTTTAATAAACTTTTCGATGCGTTTTTGAAGCTATACATAGTTACATAATTACATAGTTACATAGTTGGTAAGGTTGAATAAAGACAGCAGTCCATCCAGTTCAGTGTGTGTGTGTGTGTGTGTGTGTGTGTGTGTGTATGTGTGTAGAAATAAACACAAGAGGGAGCAAAGACCTAGTGCATTAGCTGATTACAAGTTATTTAAAACTAATTATGCCAAAAACATACTCACAAAAAGTCAGAAGGCTAAAGGCATGTAAAAGAACAAAACCCAAGTGACAAGGAGGTCCAGATGTAGATGTTTATAGATGTAGATCCAGATGTAGGTCCAGATGTATCAAAGAGACCTAGGCACCACCCAGATGTACATGCTGACGTGTTTTGAGTTACAGGTCCTCTTTTTCAGAGCATAGTGTGTGTGCGTATGTGTTTATGTCACTACTATTTCCCATACTCTTGTATATTATGTTCACTAAGAAGCATATCACATTTGCTTTTCATTATTGATACTCTCCTCTGACATCACTCAGCTGTGAAAGAGAGTCCAACATTCTTACCATTCTAATAGTTAAGAACCCCTTACACAGTTTATGTTGCATATATTTTTATAATGAAAAGTGTTGAAGGTTACAACAAAAGATGTCTAAGTACATAAAAGGAATATTGGTCTGAGAATGGATTAACACAAGTAAACAGTGTGTCATTATAGATGACAATGCACGTTCATTGCATGTACATACATAATTAATAACAATAAGACAAAGCTATATATTTTGTTTTTGCAGTGAGTGTTGCACTTGTAACAAACATAGGGAAGTGGGAAATAGTGATTATAAAAGAAAGAGGGAGATAAAAAAGAAAGAAAGGGGACTAAAAGGAAGAAAGAGAAGGTAGAAAAAAGGAGAAAGAGAGGGAACAGGAGCCAGGCAAGAGGCATGCACCGTCTGGATTATGAAAGGGTAGTTCTATTGTTCCATGATGGACCAGTTCCCCTTATGCAGTTTAAGGTTAAACTGCTTCTTATGTGTTTGGTGCACCGGCGCAAACCCCAAGCAAGATCTCAAAATACAAGATCTCAAAGTACTTGTGCTTGGGGTGCTACTTGCAGCTAAGTGTTTCACCTGTGGTGTAACAAAGCGATATTACATTCCCAGTGATAGCCGCACTCCCCCTACTATTATGAATCAATCATATTATTTTACAGTATACATAACACCAACAATTGTGATTAACGAAAATATATATATAAAAGGTATATATTCAAAAATGAATTCTATGAACATAGTCCACATGCATAGTCCATTTAATTCCACGTGCTCTTATGGCTAAGTTGTCTGCTCCACAACCACCTGTCAATCTATGTCTAATCTAAATAATACAAATAAAAAACATGTTAATAAGTTAACATATTATAATAAATAGTTTTAAATCCATTTTAATAAAGTAATATGTTATTAAGGTTAGATATGATTCCTGCAGCAGCAATCTGTAAAAGTCTGTCCAGCTGTCCTATAAACAGCCACAATACGGCTAGACAGGGTAACAATGTAGATCCCACACAATAACAAAGAGGGAAGAGGAAGTAACGAGCCAGGGTAGGGAAAGAACTCCAGTAACCAAAATGGTGGTAACTGAACTTCCGGGGTGCATAGCGCCGATTGGATAAACTAAACTAATGTAAGGGCATAAATACCCTAACCAAAATGGCGGAGCTAGCTTCCTGATGATGCATCATTGATGCAAAACGAGTTGACGCTAGTTGTGCGATGGAAACGTTGCATCCTGCCAAGATTACGCATCCAAAATGAGGTTTGAACCACACGCCGGGCTTTGAGCTTTGAGCTAGAAATGGCAATACAATCCTTATAGGATTGCTGGATAGACCTAGTGCCGGTCTAAGGGCACACAAGCATGTGAGTGAACATTTTAAACTCTATTTTAAATAAATTTAATATTGGATAATTGCGCAATGAGAGATGTTTTTCTTCCTATGAGCAATCGGGAGAATTAACCATCTGGTGCAGAGGATAAATAGCAAATTGGAAAGTGATACAACAATCTGTGATGCAGTTTTGGCAATACACCGATCTGGTTTATAGTTGAAGGCTTACATTAACCTGGCAGTTGGTGAGTGCATAGATTGACAGGTGGTGGCGTAGCACGGATCATAGACAATTTAGCCATAAGAGCACGTGGAAGTAAATGGACTATGCATGTGAACTATGTTCATAGAATTCATTTCTGAATATACACCTTTTATATATATATTTTTTTGTTTTTTGTTTTTTTGTTAACCACAATTGTTGATGTTATGTATACTGTAAAATAATATGATTGATTCACAATAGTAGGGGGAGCACAGCTACCACTGGGATTGTAAACTGCTTCTTGTCCAACTTCTCTAGTGGCTGCTGTGGGCGATTAGCTTCAATTGGAGAGGTTCTTCAAGCTTGTAATCCAGCCGTATGTCAGGTTAAGGGCTTCCTGCCCATGTTTATTCATTTAGAAAATCAGGATAAACAGAAAGGTCTCCCTTGCAGGGGTAGAAAAACAGTCCCAATACAAAAAAGTCTATTAAATGAAATTAAGCCTCCTGGCAAACGGATAGATCTCACTGCAGTCCTGCAGGCATGTTCATTCACAGCCTGCTCCTTCTCTCTCAGCACTACCACTGATTACACCCAGGTCAGGCAAAATTATATCCCAGCTGGGGAGCAAGGTGTGACCAATACTTAACCCCTTGCTGCTTACAGACCTCTCCCTGCCACCCATTTACCTTAAGAATCTCAAGATTCTATGTGGCAGATATACTCCATCCACAACTGACATGGGCTGTTTGTCAAATACCTCCCCCCTCAGTTTAAACCCGTGGGTTCGAACACCAGCTATTAAACAGTGGGTTCTAGAAAGGGCATCTGCATTTTTGTGGTTACAACCAGCCCTGTGTTCCACTTTAAGTGAAAAATCTTGGAGGGCCAGCAACCAACGGGTAACCCTTGCATTATGGTCCTCAGCCTGGGCCATCCATTTAAAGGGAGCATGGTCTGTTATGAGTCGAAAGTGGCGCCCCAGCAAGTAGTACCGTAGAGCCTCTAAGGCCCACTTAATGGCCAAGCACTCTCGCTCCACAATATTGTAATTTTCCTCTGCCGAGGTCAGCTTCCAACTCAAATAGACTGCTGGGTGTTCTTCTCTGCCTACCAGTTGTGACAAAACAGCCCTATACTGGAGGCATCGGTCTCGACTAAAAATTCCTTGCTAAAGTCTGGTGCCACCAACACAGGCTTGTTACACAGTCCCTCCTTCGGGCTTTGGAAAGCTGCTTCAGCCTCAGGATTCCATTTAATTGCTACAGAGGAGCTTTTTTCTTTGGTGAGGTCGGTTAAGGGGGCTGCCAGTGTGGCAAAGTTTAGGATAAACCTTTGATAATACCCAACCATGCCTCACTTGTTTCTTAGTGGCAGGGGCAGGCCAGTCTTTAATGACTTCTACCTTACGGACTTGGGGTTTGATTAGGCCCCGCCCAATGGTGTATCCCAGATACCGGGCCTCTTCTAACCCTATGGCACACTTCTTTGGGTTTGCGGTTAAGCCAGCGTTTCTGATGGAGTTTATGACAGCCTGGACTTTAGGGAGATGACTTTCCCAATCTGTGCTCCAAATAACCACATCATCTAGATAGGCTGCAGAATAACACCTAAGGATCTCATCCATCATCCGCTGGAATGTAGCGGGAGCTCCATTTAACCCAAAGGGCATCTGCACATACTGCCATAACCCCTCAGGTGTTGCAAAAGCGTATTTCTCTTTTGCTTCCCTCTGTCAGGGGAACCTGCCAATACCCTCTAGTGAGATCCAGAGGGGTTATATACCTGGCGGGGCCCAACTTCTCCACTAATTCATCAACCCGGGGCATGGGATATGGATCAAACTTTGACACCTCGTTCAGTTTCCGGAAGTCATTGCAAAATCTTAAGGACCCATCTGGTTTGGGAACCAAGACTTTAGGACTACACCATTCACTTTTAGACTTCTCTATCACCCCGAGGTCGAACATCCTCTGAACTTCCTCAGCTACTGCCTGTCTATGGGCCTCTGGAATACAATAAGGCTTAAGGCGTACTCAAACCTTGGTGTCAGTGACAATGTCATGTTTAATTACATTTGTGCAGCCTGGCTAGTCTCAGAAGAAGTCTTTATTGCACTGTAAAAACTCCCTCACCTTCTGCTGTTGGGACACCGACATGGACTCAGGTATCTGAACTTCACTTATGCCTCCCTCTTTTTTAAGTGGCTGATCACCCAGGGCT
The DNA here is from genome assembly GCA_018402905.1 of Glandirana rugosa. Lineage (NCBI taxonomy): Eukaryota > Metazoa > Chordata > Amphibia > Anura > Ranidae > Glandirana > Glandirana rugosa. Next base: position 75,070 of record BLSH010130784.1, on the reverse strand, counting down.
AGGAGAGCTTCCCTGTCTTTCCATGCTTTAATTAAATTTACATGATAGATCTGCTCTTTCTTCCGCCTGTCTGGTTGGTATACCTTATAGTTTACCTCCCCAAACTTTTCCAGTATCTCATAGGGTCCTTGCCACTTAGCTAGGAACTTACTTTCCACCGTGGGGACTAAAACAAGTATGCGATCCCCAGATGGAAAGTCCAAACCTTTGCCGACCTATTGTATACTCGTCTCTGGGCTTAATGGGCTTGCTGTATGTGTTCTCGAACCAGGGGCATTACTGAGGCAATCCTATCCTGCATGGCTGAGATATGTTCAATGACACTCCAGTAGGGAGTAGTTTCAATCTCCCAAGTTTCTTTAGCAACGTTCAGCAACCCTCTGGGATGCATCCCATACAGGAGCTCAAAGGGTGAGAACCCCGTGGAAGACTGTGGGACCTCTCTAATGGTGAACAATAGGTATGGCAGTAGACAATCCCAATCTCTCCCATCTTTAGCCACCACCTTCTTGAGCGCACTCTTGGGGGCTTTGTTAAACCGTTCTACTAACCCATCTGTCTGAGGGTGGTAAACTGAAGTATACAAATGCTTAATACTGAACAATTTGCACAATTCTTTCATCACCTTTGGCACGAAGTGAGTCCTTTGGTCGGTTAGGACCTCCTTTGGGATTCCAGTACAGGTAAACATGTGGAACAACTCTTTGGTGATGGTCTTGGAGGAAGTGTTTCTCAAGGGAACAGCCTTGGGATACCAAGTGGCATAGTCCATGATGACTAGGATGTACTGATAGCCTCTTTCAGACTTAACTACTGGCCCTATGAGATCCATGGCAATTCGGTCAAAAGGAATCTCAATCACAGGCAATGGTACCAGTGGGCTATGGTAATGGGGCATAGGGGCTACCTTTTGACACTCAGGACATGACTCACAATAGTTTTTCACATCGGCATGTATCCCAGGCCAGAAGAAACGCTGTACGACACGTTCTTTTGTCTTTTCATAGGCCAGATGGCCACCCAGGAGATCTGTATGGGCCAGGTTCAGCACTGTCCTCCTATAGGGGCCAGGCACCACGAGTTGTTGCAAAACCTCAACCCGAATTTTGTCAACCCAATACAACATGTCATGGTTAACCGCCATATGAGGAAACACATTTTCCAGCCCTGGGTACCATAGTTTACCTTCACATTTTTCCATGCTAGTACAAGAGTAGGATCCTGTAACTGGGCTGTCCCGAAGTTGTCCCGAGAAACCTCTAGCTCTGGCAAGCCGGGCAACTCTAGGGTCTCAGGGGTCACCTCTGGTTCACCCGCATAGACTGCTAGGGGAAAAGACACATTTTCATAAGGGGTTGGGGTTCCCCCCTTCAGTCCCACTAGGAAGTCCAGGCTCAAGGCCCTTCTCTTTCACACTGCAGAGTGTACTGGAACAGTGGAAAGTCTCTCCCCAATATTACACTGTGCAACAGGATATGGGACACAGCCACTTCATGGCAAACAGATACTGAGCTGGTTTCAAAGGTCACCAGTGCTGTGGGGTACTTCTTACAGTCACCATGCACACATACCACTCCTACCTGGGTCAGCTTTTCAGGGTCCAGCCAGGTATGGACCAGGGTGACCAGACTTCCAGGGTCCAGGAGGGCATGTACACTTTTCCCTCTTATCTTTACAACAGAGCTTGGCATGTCTGGATCAGCGACCAGGCCCTGGTGAGCAAACAGGGACATACGTCGAACTACATCACATTCCATAGGCTCAGGGTTCAAGGGACAATTGGCAGCGATGTGATCCCACTCACTGCACCGCCAACACTGGTGATGACCACGGGTTCCTCTGGGGCTTTCCAGATGGAGTATTTCAACAAGTGGTGATGCTCCGACCATTCTCGTCGGCCTTTCAAGACTTCCTCTTTTCGGCCACAGGAGGGGGTCTTTTGACCATCAGGGATCGTGAAACTGAAGACCCAGCAACAAGGTCCTCTGACGCCAAGTAGTGTTCCACCAGCTTAACCAGAACATCCTTTGAATTTGTCTTACCCACCTCTGCAACTCAGGAGGTAGCACTCTCAGGAACCGGTCCATTGCAACTCGTTCCACTATTTGGGGCATTGTGAGTATCTCAGGCTGCAGCCACCGTTTGACCAGGTTGATTAGGTCATACATTTGGGAGCAGGGGGATTCATCTGCCTTGAATCTCCAGCTGTGTACTCGCTGTGCTCTTACTGCCGCAGTGACTCCCAGACTCCGTAAGATCTCAGTTTTTAGTTTGTCATAATCTCGGGCATCCTCAGTGGACAAGTCAAAGTATGCCTTTTGGGAGTCCCCTGCTAACAGTGGGGCAACCAGCGCAGCCCAATGGTCTTTAGGCCAGGCTGCCCCTCAGCGGTTCTCTCAAATGTACATAGGAAGGCCTCCACATCATCCTGCAACATTAATTTTTTGTAGAAGGTGACTTTTGGTGCCTGGCAGAGTGTCACCAGGGGACCCTGTGGAGACATTTGCAGTCTGGGCTGGCATCTGCTGTAGTAATTCAGCTAAGGCCTGTCGGTCTTTCTCAGCTGCCTGAGCCAAAGCAGCCACTTGTGCCTCTGTTGCCTGAGTCAGTGCAGCCACTTGAGCCCCAGTTGCCTGAGCCAGGGCAGCCACAGCTTGCTGGCTGGTTGCTTCGGCTTGCTGCTGCTGAGCCACCAACAGTCTATTAGTTTGTTGTTGTGCAGCAGTAGCTTGCTTAAAAGCCTGTTGCTGTGCGGCATTACTCTGGAGAAAGGCCTTTACCAAGTCCTCCATGCTGTGAATTCACACTTATACTGCAGTACACTGTGCTTTTAAGTGGTATATACACACTGCTGGCCTTTTAACACGGCTGACACAATGTTCACACAGCTTATTTCAATGCAGTTTTTTTTTTTTTTTTTTTTTCACAAAGATCTTTATTGAAAGGTTTTTTTTTTTTTTTTTTTTTTAACAAAGATACAGGGTACATACTGAGCTTAGATATCTAGAGGTGTGATGACCCCACATCTCACAGTCTAATGAGAATTACAATAGTTACAAACAAGTACAAATGCATGCATGAGTAGCGTAGATGTAGTGGGCTCATCCCCCTCACACCAGGCGCCCCGTACCGGGATCATGCTGCACCTAAGGGTGTGCGGGCGACGAGCCCATCCCTCCACTTAATGAGCGTCGCTTACACAGCGTGACTGATTTTAAGTGGTCAAGTCTTGGAGGTCCTGACGTGCATTGTGGGTGATGCTGATGAGGGTATGACCTCTTGAATTTGATCTAATAGAGAACAGAACAAAACAGAACAGAACAGAACAGTCTGAGAAGGTTGGTGTTGTAGTTGTTGGGTACATGTTGATGATGTTGTTATCCTTGGGGTCTTTATGAGAGTAGAGGTGAGCTCCTGTGGTCGGCAATCGTAGGGTGAATAATTATCGGCGGGCCGATTGTCACCGTTTTTTTACCTTTAGACGACGACATGGTTTACAAAGCCTAGAATAGCATAACGAGTTGAGTGTGAAAGTTGAACTTATACGTAAGCGCTTTCGGTTGAACTGGTGCTGCGTTAAGGAGTTTCTAACCCGTGGAACCTATCGGCTGGTGTCCTCGAGTGGAGATGAGAGTATTTCTGGGGTTCCTATTGTTGTAGTAGTTGTACATGGGTTGTTGATGTTGTGGTTGGAAGAGTCTGACAAGACAAGACAAGACAAAACAAGACAAGAGATAATCTAGTTTAAGTTCTCCAGTATGG